>APFE030363276.1:0-86970 GCA_000404065.3 Pinus taeda | reverse complement strand
GTGGGTCACAAAGATGTTGGGTTATGACTTTGAAATCATCTACAAAAAAGGGAAGTAAAATGTGGTGGCAGATGCACTCTCAAAAAAGGATGAGGATGTGGAAGCATTGTTGTGCGTTATTTCTATTATCCAACCAAATTAGATAAACGAAGCAAGGAAGGAATGGAATAATGATGAAGAAGTGTGGGCACTTATTCGAAAGTTACAACAAGATTCCAGTACATCTGATACATATAGCTGGCAAAATGATTTGTTATGGTACAAAGATCGCTTATACCTCTATAAGAATTCGCAACTCAAACAAAAAATTCTTATGGAATTGCACACTTCTCCCTTAGGAGGGCACTCGGGATTTTTAGAAACTTACCACAGGGTTATAGCCTTAAATACTTTTTAGAACAAAGATTATCCTCTGAAGAGCAACAAAAGTGGGTCACAAAGATGTTTGGTTACAACTTTGAAATCATCCACAAAAAAGGGAAGCAAAATGTGGTGGCAAATGCACTCTCAAGAAATGATGAGAATGTGGAAGCATTGTTGTGTGCCATATCTATTATCCAACCAGATTGGATAAACGAAGCAAGGAAGGAATGGAAGAATGATGAAGTAGTGTGGGCACTTATTCGAAAGTTACAACAAAATTCCAATACATCTAATACATTTAGCTGGCAAAATGATTCGTTATGGTACAAAGATCGCTTATACCTCTGTAAGAATTAGCAACTCAAACAAAAGATTCTTATGGAATTGCACACTTCTCCCTTAGGAGGGCACTCAGGATTTTTAAAAACTTACCATAGGGTTAAGAAAGAATTTTTTTGGGATGGCCTTAAATCGGATATTCAAAAGTTTGTCGCAAAATGTTTGGTTTGCCAACAAAATAAAGTTGAAACAATTAAGACCTCGGGTCTATTACAACCTTTATCCATCCCAAGCCAATGTTGGGAGGAGGTTTTAATGGATTTTATCACAGGTTTACCCAAGTCTGAGGGAAGGAGTGTCATCATGGTGGTAGTTGACAGACTTACCAGGTATGCACACTTTTGTGCATTATCACATCCATTTAAAGCCAGTATAGTTTCTAGTACATTTATGGAAACAATTCAAAAGCTACATGGAAACCCAAAGATTATTGTAAGTAACAGAGATCCCATTTTCACTGGAAATTTTTGGACATAATTATTTTCTTGTCTCAGTACTCAGTTAGCTCATAGCTCATCTTATCATCCTCAATCTAATGGGCAAACTGAGATTGTAAACAAATGTTTGGAAGGATATCTTCGTTGCTTTGTATCTGATAAATAGACACAATGGGTCAAATGGTTGCCTCTGGCTGAATGGTGGTATAACACTTCCTTTCATACAGCAACAAAAATGGCCCCATTTATGGCACTTTATGGGTATCAACCACCATCCATCACATCATATTTAAGAGAAAATTCTAAGGTTCAGGCAGTGGAACATCACATCGAACATCAACAACAAGTCCTCCAACGCTTAAAGGATAACCTCATGTTGGCACAGAATAGAATGAAACAACAGGCAGATCAACATCGCAGTGAAAGAAGTTTTGATGTAGGTGATTGGGTATTCCTACGGCTACAACCATATAAACAAATGTCCCTCAAGCAAGCTAAGAAGGATAATAAATTATCACCAAAGTATTATGGTTCGCATAAGGTGTTGCAAAAGATTGGTACTATGGCATACAAATTGGAGCTTCTAATAGCGTCTCGAGTGCACCCAGCTTTCCATGTTTTAAAACAGTGCGAAACACGGATATGGATTTCCAATGAATGAATTGAATTGATGAGCAAAATGAAGCTCAATAATAATACAGAGATATTTACAGTAATAGAAACATCAAGTTTCTATTAGGAAATAGAAACAATCAGTTTCATCTAAGAAACTGCTAAAAAGATAAAAATAGCAACAGCTAATAAGAATGAGCATTAAACACTAAATACTATTATTCTAATACCCTCCCTTAATGCTCAATCTATTTACAACACCAATAGACCCTCTGAATTTTACAAACTTATCAGGACCAAGAGGCTTGGTGAAGATGGCTGCGGGCTGCTCTGTTGTGGGAACATATCGCAACTGAACGGATCCATCTTTAACAAACTGGCGAATGTAGTGGCAATGGGTTTCCACATGCTTTGTTCGTTCATGAAAGACTGGATTCTTGGCAAGTTTGAGCACTCCCTGATTATCACAAAACAAGGGAGTAGGACCTGTCTGGGAAATATGCATATCCGCAAGGATACGTCGAAGCCACACTGCCTCACAGGATGCCTTAACTGCTCCCTGATACTCTACTTCTATTGAGGAGAGAGCCATTGCCTGCTGCTTCTTACTAGTCCAGGTGACAGCACCAGATCCTAGACTAAACACATACCCAGCTGTAGATTTACAGTCATCAACCGAACCGGCCTAGTCAGAATCTATGGAACCACTGAGTATAGGATCGGAACTTCGAGTGTATAGGAGTCCATAATCAGAAGTGCCACGCACATATCGTAGCACACGCTTTGCTACTATCCAATGATCAACCTTAGGAGCTGACATGAAGCGGGAAATGTAGCTCACTGCAAAACTGATGTCAAGTCTAGTGGCAGTAAGGTAGATAAGGCTGCCCACCAGTGTTACAGGAGTCTCCGATCACTTGCGAGTACTCACGATTCCGACTCTGATCTTCAACCAAACGAGCCGATTTGAATCTCGGCGAGTCAAACTTGTCTTGACCAAGTTTGACTCGCGATTTCTGGCGATTTGTAGAAGACTCAACGAGCCACTCAGATTCATAGGTTAAAAGTCCATTAGTGTTTTATTTTGTGGTTTCAGTTTCACTTCTTCTTGCCACCTGTCGCGCTTGGAGGTCACTTTCATTTATTCTTGTCGCCCACCTATCCAGAGACGTTGTGGATCAAACGACGGTCGTCACGTTCTTTCTTCACTACGTGCAATTTGGCTTCAATAAACATGAACTCTTTCTCTAATTCATCAAGATCGCAATGGGTTTTGCTGGTCGACTTCATGTATACAATATTAGGTAGACGACTTCATGTATTTGGCAAAAACTTTAGCATTGGTTGGATCACTCTTCTTACTAGACTACACTTCTTTCCGGGTTTTCTATGCCTTAGGTCCAACCATGCCACCTTCACCATGTCCAAAGAGTCACCTAAGTGAATTATGGGTCTGCTTATCAAACGCGACTTACTTGCCTCGATGCTCATCCAAGAAACTATTGACTTGGTTCAATGGTTGGTATAAGTACATATTTGTGGCTACTCCCCAATGGTCGAGCAATGTTCTTTTCCTTTAAAAATGTCATTTTGAATAAAAGAAACTAGTTGCAGTGTGTTAAAGCTCTATATCGTTTTGAATAAAAGCAAATCGTTGCAAAATGTTGGAACTTTACAAGGACTTATCATAATGAAACAATTACTTAAATTCATTTGTTGTTGTTGAGTGTATAAGTGATCTACCAATGGATATAATGCACTACCAATGCAAACTTAACCCAATTTAGAAGTCATGCTACTGTAACCCCAAGTAAGATTTTAGTAAGTCCGTGGTGTTGGTTGACAAAAACTTGGAAGTTGCTCGTATCTTTTGAATCTTTGTACCTGTTTTTAAATGTTTTCCAATAATAAATATATTTTATACTTGAGAAGTATACACGTTGCCTTCATGATTTTTTGGACATCTGTTGATATCATGCATTGTTTGGACATGGCTTTATTGAATATCAATGATTTTTTTTTTTAAATTCAATATATGTGTATATATTTATTTATTGTATCCACTGATTTTTTCCCGATTCTTTCCCAATCCGATTAAAACTCTTCGCTCTTTTGCCTCACCGATTTATTGCCGATTCCGAGTCTGGTAACATTGCTGCCCACTAATTGCCTAAATAAAGTTTCATCCACAAGGGGGGAGGATGACTGAGCTGAAAGTTTGAGCCCTGGTTCCATAGGAGTCGTGGCCGGTTTGCAATCCTGCATTTTGAACCTGTCTACAAGATTTTTGGCATACTTGGACTGAGAGAGAAAGATGTTCTCAGTCTGCCAGACTTCAACCCCCAGACAATAATGAAGTCCCAAGTCTGTCATATCAAAGGTGCTACATAAGTCTTGTTTGATCCCATGGATCAAATGTGCAGAGCTGCCAGTAATGATAAGGTCATCCACATAGACAACCACAAACAAAATATCATCACCAGTATGCTTGATACACAGGTTTCCATCAGATGGGCTCCGCTGAAAACCATGATCTGTCAGGTACTGATCAATTTTCATGTACCAAGCCCGAGTAGTTTGTTTGAATCCATAGAGTGCTTTAGCTAATCTACACACTTTCTGTTCTTGACCGGCAATCTTGAATCCTGGAGGCTACGTCATGTAAACTTCTTCCTGCAAGTCACCGTTTAGGAAAGCACTCTTTACATCCATCTGATGAACTTTCCAATTGAACTAAGCTGCTACGGCAAGTACAAGCCGTATGGTACTCATCTTGGCTGTAGGAGCAAAAGTCTCCTCATAGTCGATGCCTTCCTTCTGTGAGAACCCTCGAGCCACAAGACAAGCTTTATACTTGTCTAGGGTTCTGTCAACTTTGTATTTCACTTTATACACCCATTTGCAGCTGATGGGCTTTTTCCCTGCAGGAAGATCAGAAAGGGTCCACGTGTGATTCTTCTGAAGACTCTGGAATTCAGCTTCCATACCCTGTTCCCACTCAGATGTACCCCTAGCCTCTGAATAGGTTTGAGGCTCAAAAACACTATGTAGGTTAGCCATAAGAGCAAAATTTATTGTAGACTGATGTTTGCTCTTATGTCTAGAAGTTCTACCTTCAAGGAGCTCATCATCCTGGAGATATCAATGGTTTTAGCCCACCATTTAGGCCGAAGAGTAGAGGAACCAATATCAGGAGGAGGTGGAGAAGGTTCAAGAACAATAGGGGTAGCAAGAGGAGGGTTATTTTCCGGAGGAAGCTCAGGTAGTGTATTATCAAACACTGACGCTGCATCATCCCTCCCATCAGGTGGACCTACTAGAAGAAGAACACTGTGAGGCTGATCCTCAGAACACTGCTCAGAAGGAGAAGACTGAAAGAATCCTCTGTCTTCATCAAATACTACATCCCGACTGAAGCTAAGACGACCAATGGCTATATCTATTAGTATATAGGCCTTTTGATGATCATTGTACCCTGTCATCATGAGTTTCTGGCTTTTGGAAAACAACTTAGAGCACTTAGCAGCTGCAATCCAAACATATGCAACTGAGCCAAATACTTCGAGGTGACTAATCTTAGGCTTACGGCCAGACCAAACCTCTTCGAGAGTCTTCCCCTTAACAGCCTGAGTGGGTGATCGGTTAAGAAGATAAACAGCAGTAAATACTACTTCAACCCAGAATTTGTTCAGAACACTCCTGTGTTGTAACATGGAACGAGCCATTTCAACAACCGTGCGGTTAGGGCGTTCGAAAACACTGTTCTGCTGAGGAGTGTAAGGTGTAGTTAACTGGCGTTTGATGCCATGAGTATCACAGAAGTTGGAAAAAGCAGAAGAACAAAATTCCTCCCCGTTATTTGTCCTAAGAGTCATGATATTACAGCCATGCTCTTTTCAACTAAGGTTTTAAACTTTTGAAAGGCACTAAATGCATCAGATTTATATTTTAGAAAATACACCCACATCTTTCCACTGAAATCATCTACAATAAGCAAAAAATATTTGCAAGCAGTGATGGAAGATGTATTCATAGGACCACAAATATCAGCATGAATTAACTGGAGTACCTTAGATGTGCGCCAAGATTCTCCATCCTTGAATGAAGACCGATGTTGCTTGCCAGCTTGACAGGCGCCGCATACTCCCAACTGTTGAGTCTAAATATCAGGTAACCCTAACACAAGTCCCTCCCGAGAGAGCTAAGAGAGATACTGCATATTTAGATGCCCATATCGCTGATGCGACAGAGTGCTGATGGGAGAAACACGAACTGCTAGAGCCACTTCTGGAGAATCACCAGTATCAAGAAGCCTGTATAGACCATTATCCTCTAGGCCAACGGCAACCGTAAGACCAGTATCCCTGTCGATAATGGAGCACTTGTGCGCATTGAACACTACATCAAGTTGAGGAGAGTTCCTCATAATCTGGCTAACAGGCAGCAGATTAATTTCCATACCAGGAACATAGTACACATTCAGGAAGATAAGTGTGCGCCCACTAGACTTGATCTGAACTGTACCTCTACCAACCACTGTGTACTCTTCACCTCCGCCGAATACCACGAAATCACTGAAGTCAATAAACCAATCACACCTGAGAAAAATGGCGTGATGCACCAGAGTAAATGTACCAAGCAGAAGACGGGACATGATCTAAAGACTTTTTAGCCATAAAGGCGTAAAAAGCAGATTTTGTTAGTGAGGCCATCTGCACGTTTCCCAAGAAAGCAATAAAGGAATTTCGGCTGATCTGGACAGAATCTGACAGATGCTGGAGCAATATAAAATAGAACCAGAAATCGTTTTGTGAAGCGGGTTCAAGGAAATATATATAGAGCACGATCTTTAACCAAAAATAACTTACTGGGCAAGACTCCCCACAAGCTTTTAGCAGTACCTGAAACACAACAAATGAAGATACTCAAACCTGATATGTCTGACGTACACATTCAGTCTAAGCAGATGTGTGAGAGAGACTGCAGATTTTACGCAGTCAAAGTAATACGGCCCACCAGAAATGTCATACAAAAATAGTTAGCACTATGCAAATGCTAAAATCTCATGTTTTGTCATTAATCTTCCGATCAAGCTCTGGCAGCCATTGTCAAGCAATGGCCATTCTCTGGTTACAAAAGGGTTTTCTGACAGAACTTGATCTTCCCGAACCCACCACAGAGGCCTGCAACAGAAACAGAACAAGAGCCTATAGCTCAGACACAGAATTCGGATGATGCCTTTTCACGGAAACCTTAGTACTTCGGCTAAGTCAATATAGAATCTCGGTTCATCAACAGACGAGCAAATTCAGACCTTAGGAGGTACGTAGAGAGAATGGTACGTTGCGTGCTCAAAACAATATCCGAAACGCAAAAAATGATAATATAAACACATCAGATGCATGCGTTTGCCCTAAATTTCAACAGATAGCAAATAATATTAATAGACGGATGTCGAAGAGAGAGAGACGTATGGTCGCCACTACGAAGCACAGTCTGGCGATGAAGACGGCACCAGAAGGAACCGAGGTGCGTGGTGCGAGCGCAAACACAAGCCTTGGCTTTGTTGCTTGACAACGAGTCGGATGACCATGATCTCTTTAGCGTGGTCACATAGACCGTCTCGAGCAATCCCGAATTGGCCTCCAGACCAGAACAACAATGCGCATGTTCACAATGCGCAGATTCCACCCACACTTCGAATTCCGCCCATGCTTTGAGATTCAGAAATTGTGACGCTGATAGAAAAAAAAAATTTATTATTCCGAACAGTGGCCTCTTAGCCGATTGCAGAAGCGGGCACTGAACTGAAGATAGCCGGAAAAGGCTTCTGCTGCTACGTTGACTCCCAGCTGTAGAGAAAATTATTACACAGAGAACAACGATGCGCTTAAGAAACCTAAGCACGCAGTATTGACGAGAGCACTAGCAGAGAATGCAGCCGCTCGGCGTCTGCAGACAGATCCACAGGCTATAACCGCAGCAGCAAATGGTGACGCCCAAAAAAATTTCAGATTCCAAGAGCAATTTCGAAATGAGCCACAGAATTTTTAAAGTAATGAAAAATTATTTCGAAAGATACCTATGCTCTAATACATAAAACAGTGGGAAACACGCATATGGATTTCCAATGAATGAATTGAATTGATGGGCAAAATGAAACTCAATAATAATACAGAGATATTTACAGTAATAGAAACATCAAGTTTCTATTAGGAAATAGAAACAATCAGTTTCATCTAAGAAACTGCTAAAAAGAGAAAAATAGCAACAGCTAATAAGAATGAGCATTAAACACTAAATAGTATTATTCTAATATGTTTCATGTTTAAAGAAGGTTATAGGCGACAAGCTCCCAATTCAAACAATATTGCCAGAACTTTATGAGGAAGAAAAAATTATATTGGAACCAGAAGCAATCACAGAGATAAGAACTCGACAGCTTCGAAATCGATCAATTTCGGAGTATCTCATCAAGTGGAAGAATTTATCCGCTGAAGATTCTGCATGGAAGGATGAGAATTTTGTACAGAAACATCCAGAACTACTGAAGCATTGAGGACAACACTTTTTTTGAAGGAGAGGGGCATGTTAGGTCCCTATAATACTAGTGATTACACCATTAGTATTGTAGTTGTATCCCTTATTAATATTGTTGTGTCCCTATTGACCCCATATTTTTATAACTGTGCCCCATAGAATCCCTCTATTGTTATTTTTGTGGCTTTATATTATTATTGTTAGGTCGGCTAGGTTATATTGTGACTCCTTAGACTTCTATATATAGAAAGGAGGCTTTGTCATTTGAATCATCCAAGAATTGTTCATTTGTGTAATGTAAAGGAGGTTGCCCCCTCGAAGAGGCTGAATTCTAAGGCGTTGATCTCTCTTTTCTATCTTTTTGTGAGTTGATTTCATAACAAGATCATTTATGAAATCAATATTGTAATTGACATGAGATTTTATCTAATCTTATATCATTTCAAAATGGCACAATTTGATAATTTTTTCTATTGGTACAACTTGACAAGTGGATGTGGAGAATATACATGTATGAAGATCAATTGGTTCCTTAGCTAAAAAAAATTGAGATCGAATTATACAAGTTTTGTGGTTATACAAGGCCATGAAATGCTCACTAGTGGTGAAGAGACATATTACATATATTTGGAATTAACCATAGAGACGTTGTTGTGGTGACATGTACAACGATAAGCTAGTGTTTAAAAAAGAAATTGTTCTTTGTGGATTATGGGTGACCTGTTGAGATTGGTGGATGAAAGTATGGTCCATTGGTTAAGGATCTTGCATGAATGAGGTATGGAAACAATAAAGTCATGAGGGTTATGATCTTAGGATGAACATTGATTGGGAAGAACATCAATATCAACTACTGTGTTGTGTTGCTATAGGGAGTTCTCCCATATACTCGAAAGGGAACGCATGAGCTTAAGACATTGAGATTAAATAGAGATGAGTTGTGTGGTGACAATGACTTAATAGTTTATAGATGATTGAATCACTGAGGTTATATAAAATGAATTTAGTGGATTGTTACTTATGGTGGTTGAAATCATTAATAATGTCCATTTGGTTATCCTGCTTCGAGGATGTCACTTCTTAAGAGGGGAAGAATGGTAATAAAAAGAACTATGTCAACCAACACTAAAAAAAATTGGTAAGAGAAACCTTGATACACTACTTATGGTATGATGAAACAAGAAGATAAAATGGGGAAAATAGGAAACATCTTAGCATAAATGAAATAATCTCCTACCTAGACAAGTATTATTGATAGTGAAGTAAGGTGCCCCATTGAACAACAACAATATGGAAATTCTTAGATTAAAGAAGTTGATTAAAGCTCAAACAACTTCTTTGGGGTGTATACTTAGTCAATAGCATTGAAGTCATAGTTTGAACCATGAAAATATAATAAAGCCTATGACCAACTTATGTGATGATAGTGATGGAGTGTCTTTCTCTTAATGGCAAGGTCTATCAAGGATATGCACTAAGTGGATTCAACAACATGAATGATGATTAGGAATGACTTTCAGAGTCACATTGACGACTTGTATAATTTAAAAAGCATTAAGATAGGAAGTTGTGAACACTCAAAATCGAGGAACAACAATTGATAAGCTAGGAAAATGTTTAAAGATTTGGATGATTAAGGCTAACAGTTGTCTACCTTTTGGCAAAATAAATTGACTATGAAAATTAACAAGAAAAATCCTGGCATGAAGTGTATGAGAAGAATTATGCAAAAATTATGTCATAATTCTTCTCACAATTCTATAACAAGTCTGTGAGAAGAATTATGCAAAAATTAACATATCCACTAATAAATGGTTAAATTTACTAATCTATACTCATTATTTCTCGTGTGGAATTACAACCTATGGATACTTCACAAAAAAAAAACACTGAGTTTGTGCCATTAAGAAGCACACCAAGCATATTAAACATTTTGGTGGGTGATAATGGTAATAGTGATTTTCTGCGTCAAATATAAACCAAAGGTAGTGTGTGACAAGCCAAAAGCGAAGGGAAAGAATCCTTAGTCCAACTTGAGGATTGGTGCAAATCAAGTGACATTGAGACTTGACAAGATAAGCAAATCTCTTTTTAGGATGAAAAATGATCATTACCAAGTGATGTATAAATCACCATGCATCAACAAGCACTCATGTAAGTGAATTAAGCATGATAGAAAATTAAACCATGATCACCTAGTGTTTATATGTGATTGCATACAATGGTCTTGGAAACAACAAGGAAAAGATGTAAATCAATGTAAAACCAGAGATTTTTAATTTTGAGATTGATGATTTAAACAATGATTGTGAGGCCAGTAATTTCATATTTCACTAAATTTCCTTGGGGAAGAAAAATACATGACTAGAGATTAAGCTCAAGATGATAAAGCTCATTCAAACTTTAATGATGTCCTTAAATGACTATACCTACTATGGAAATAGACAACTTCCCAACAGAAAGAAAATGAAATGATTATTGAAAAATAATTGGTATCTTCATGAAAACATGACACCAATAGTATTGATGAGATAACCTAGATTCTATATGGATTTTGAATAATCTTATTTCATAGTTGGTATTCATTGTTTAAAAAAGAAGATGAA
This sequence comes from Pinus taeda, assembly GCA_000404065.3. Classification (NCBI taxonomy): domain Eukaryota; kingdom Viridiplantae; phylum Streptophyta; class Pinopsida; order Pinales; family Pinaceae; genus Pinus; species Pinus taeda. The sequence goes on along the minus strand of APFE030363276.1, from coordinate 76,073 downwards.
ATTGGTTCATGATAAGAATGTTTATAATGTATTATTGCTCTATAATTGATGTGGATTCTCATATTAATGAGGTTCCATGATATAATGGTATGAGGCAATGATGCACATGTGGTTCTTATTTATATAGTTGTTACGATAATGATGTCATATGTTTATGATGAATATGATATGCATAGGGATTATGATGTTATGATATGAGGTATATTGACATGTTGTCCATTTATTATGCGATAATATGTTTTTGATATTGATGTTGATGTGAAGTAGGTGGTAATTGTAAGTAGATTTATGACATGCAAAATTTTGTGATAACAATGATGTTATGTTCTCACGATGACATGCAATACTTGGCATGTGGATTAATTTCTATGATACTATGACGTTATATCTAATGCATTGGATGTATGTTGAGATGTGGCGATTGACAAGAAATCCACAAATGGACCAGAGGGTTGGTTTATTTGATGATCTTGGGGGAGCCCATACCTGCGAGGGAGAATATGTAGCACCATATGGGTTGGGGACAAACTCAATCAACACTACATATGTCAGTGGTTCCTTTGTCTTATATAACTCTTGATGGGTAGCTCTTGAGGGACTATGGGACCATCTTGAGGAGGCCAAGTGCCTGATGTTGTAGACCAAGTGTCTGATATTGGATTGAGATGTCGAAGTCTGGAGGGGATGTAAGAACTTCGATATATGGGATTTTGCACCTTAGTGAGTGTGGAGGGAGTGGGCCAGCCTTTCAAAATGCCTAGAGAACTATTGCAAGGAGTACTGAGCCGAGTGCCTGCCTTGGGGCAGATGAGGACTGAGTCAAGTGCGAGCCTGGGGGTCAGCCTTGGGCTATGGTACAGACTGATGAGGCTTTATGCCTGGCTCCAAAAGTTGGGAAAAATGACAGAGATTCCGTGGGATTTCCCTGGTGATGTGAAAACTTTTGAAGCTTGTAGGTTATACTAATTCAACAGAGGGTGTATGACAAACGTAAAGTAATGAATAACTAAATAAAATAAAATGTTAAATGATTCAACATAGCTTCGGGACAAAGTTCCTTAAAGAAAGGGAGTAATGTAATACCCCTAATAATAATAATATAATAATATAATATTAAAATATAAGTAAATAAATAATAAAGATAAATAATAAAATAAATAATGAATATATATAATAATAATAAATAAATAAAATAGTAAATAATTCACTAGAGTTCTAAATAACCATATATAAAAGTAAACTATAATTATAGTAAAACTTAATAAAATTAACAAAAAGTAAAAAGGAATAAATAAGAAAAAGTTAAATTAAAAGAAATATTAAATTAAGTAAAATGTAAAATAAATAAATAAAGTTGTATGTTGACATACAGAATATGTGCATGCAGACCCATTTCCATTTTTTGGTATATTTAATGGACGATGAAGAGGATGAGATTCATCCATTCCTTTATCCATTTTCTTGGGAAAAGTGTTGTGAAACAAAGGATTCTCTTGCAGTAGTACATTGATTGAGGGCTCAGGAGTGGTCAGTTATAGAAAAATTATGTGCAACGAAGCCTACGGTTGGGTGGAGAGTCATCCCCAACATTTTTGTTTCAGTTAAAAGAATTCAGATAGCATTCAACTTCAAAGTCTCAAGTAATGAATATCGTCGTTATAGGTAAGTCGTCTCTTCTCATGATTTCTGAAAATTCTTTGGGGCAGATGAGGTCTGAGGCGAGCGTGGGCCTTGGGGCCAGCCTTGGGCTATGGTACAGACTGATGAGGCTTTATGTTTGGCTCCGAAAGTTGGGAAAAAAGACAGAGATTCCGTGGGATTTCCCTGGTGATGTGAAAACTTTTGATGCTTGTTGGTTATACTAGTTCAACAGAGGGTGTATGGCAAACGTGAAGTAATAAATAACTAAATAAAATAAAATGTTAAATGATTCAACTTAGCTTCGAGACGAAGTTCCTTAAAGAGGGGAAGTATGTAATGCCCCTAATAATAATAAATAATATAATATAATATAATATTAAAATAAAAGTAAATAAATATTAAATATTAAATAATAAAGATAAATAATAAATAATAAAGAGAATATAATAATAAATAAATAAAATAGTAATTAATACACTAAAGTTCTAAATAACTATAATTATAGTAAAACTAAGTAAAGTTAACAAAACGTAAAAACGAATAAATAAGAAAGAGTTAAATTAAAAGAAATATTAAATTAAGTAAAACTTAAAATAAAGAAATAAAAGTTGCATGTTAACATATGGAATGTGTGCATGCAGACCCATTTCCATTTTTTGGTATATTTAATGGACGATGAAGAGGATGAGATTCATCCATTCCTTTATTCATTCTCTTAGGAAAAGTGTTGTGAAACAAAGGATTCCCTGGCAGTAGTACGTTGATTGAGAGCTTAGCGGTGGCCAGTTGTAGAAAGATTATGTGCAGCTGAGCCTACGGTTGGGCAGAGAATCGTCCCCAAAATCTTTGTTTCAATTAAAAGAATTTAGGTAGCATTCAACTTCAGAGTCTCAAGTAACGAATATCGTCGTTATAGGTAAGTCGTCTCTGCTCATGATTTCTGAAAATTCTTTGGGGCAAATGAGGTCTTAGCCTGGCCTTGGGGCCAGCCTTGGGCTATGGTACAGACTAATGAGGCTTTAGGCCTGGCTCCAAAAGTTGAGAAAAAAGACAGAGATTCCGTGGGATTTCCTTGGTGATGTGAAAACTTTTGATGCGTGTTGGTTATACTAGTTTAACAAAGGGTGTACGGCAAATGTGAAGTAATGAATAACTAAATAAAATAAAATGTTAAATGATTCAACTAATAATAAACATTAAATAATAAAGATAAATAATAAATAATAAATAAATATAATAATAATAAATAAATAAAATAATAAATAATGCACTAGAGTTCTAAATAAAGTAATTATAATTATAGTAAAACTAAGTAAAGTTTAACAAAAAGTAAATGAGTAAATTAGAAAGAGTTAAATTTAAAAAAATATTAAATTAAGTAAATTTTAAAATAAATAAATAAAAGTTGCATGTTAACATACGAAATGTGTGCATGCAAACCTATTTTCATTTTTTGGTATATTTAATAGACGATGAAGAGGATGAGATTCATCCATTCCTTTATCCATGCTCTTGGAAAGCGTGTTGTGAGACAAAAGATTCCCTAGCAGTAGTACGTTGAATGAGGGCTCAAGGGTGGCCAGTTGTATAAAGATTATGTGTAGCTGAGCCTACGGTTTGGCAAAGAGTCGTCCCCAAAATATTTTTTTCAGTTAGAAGAAATCAGATAGTGTTTAACTTCAGAGTCTCAAATAATGAATATCGTCGTTATAGATAAGTAGTATCTGCTCATGATTTCTGAAAATTCTATGCTAGCTAATTAATAGTTTGTGTGTTAATTATAAATCACATAATTGATATAATTAGTTTGCATATTTAATTTTGGGTCATTACATTAGTATCCATGTGATACATTTTGATTTTGATGACTTGATCAGAAAATTGAAGTTTACAGTGCTGATTTCTTGTGCGTTCATCATTTGATCATCATTGATGTAGTTGTATGATTGAATTTGTATCATCACCATGTAAATGTTTTAGTTTTTAAATTCTAAAAAAAATCGAATATTTACATATTTCATTTTTGTATAACTCACGAATTTGTTGTGTGTGCATGTGTGTAGCATTCAAAACTAGTAGAGTCGAACCAGTAACTGGTCAAATCAACCAACTCATCAGTTGTCATGGTCAAATTGGTCATTAAACGCAGTTAGTAGTCTCAGAGACCTAGGGTTTCATTCAAACCAGCCATAAAAATGGTCAGTTTATGACATAATTGAACTGTTTTTTCCATAAATCGGTTAGTTTATAACACAATTGGCTAGTTTTTCCATAAACCGGATGCAACTAGTCGGTTTTCCCATAAACCAGCCAGTCCTGTCATAAACCACCCAATTCAATATCATGCTGTGGACCTCACAGGATATTTTTTTAGGCATACTTGAGTGGTTTTGACTCTTAAGGAAAACTAGGGGTTGTTTCCTTAAAAAGTAACCCCTCGAAGCTTTTAAAAGCATGCCTCCACTCTTGTTTGCCTCACGTATTTCAACCCTTGCAACACTGGCAACCGATGGTAATGTTTAAGTGACATTTCCTTTATCTTTCATTTTCATCCTTTTACTTATATTTTTTAACATTATTATGAGATGACTCGGGATGTTTAAGAGTGGTTTTGACCTCGTTGGATTTCATATGGAGAAACTATAATTTTAGTTTTCACTCAAAATCCAACAGACTTAGTGTGTTCCAGTATTCCAAGATTTGGGAGATTGCAATGTTTCCATTTGATTCTATCATGTGTGAGGGTGTGATATTGGCATTTGATCAAGAGCATGAAGCCTTTTAATTACATTGATGTTGGCAGCATTGATTGTTGAAATTTGTTATTGTTGGTGGTATTGATTGTTGAACTCCTCTACCCTGGCCTTAACAAAAATGTACCCTCCACTCAAAGGAAAATAATTGGTTAGGCATGCTAAGCTTTTTCTACCATATTATAAGGCGGAAGAGATGAACCCTTCACTTAAACCAAAATCATTGGTTAGGTATGTTAAATTTTTTAATTTACACCATATTATAAGGTTGAGCAATCTGACTCTAAAGACTTTGAGTTAGAAGAGTTTATGTAGCTCTTGTTGATGATCCCATTTCTAGTAGTGTTGAATGAATGATGAGTTTCATGAGTGGTCATGTTGATCAGTGATTTGTAGTTTTGACGTCTAGTTTTGCTACTACTACCACCAAGGTTGCAGAGTAATATGAGGAGTACTCAAACTCTGAGACAAAAGATTTCTGTAGCTCATGTTGATGATCCCATGTCTAATGGTGGTGATAAATTTGATCATGAGTGATCATGATAGTCACTAATATGTAGAATTGTAGTAGGACAATGGCACCATAGCTTGTAGCATTGTTTTTGGACACTAGAGGCCATTTAGAGCCTCATTGATTATGTATTTTGTTGTTGACATGTATTACGCTCGATGTTATTTTGATATATTCACTTTTACATGGTATATAGATGAGTAAACATTGCATAATTTATCTCTATTGGTTTGGAATCATGGTTTTAAATCCTAAAAAAAAAAAAAATCATTAAAATTTAATTATTTCATGTATTGTTTTAAAGCTCAATTCATTAAGATCTAACAAGTCAAATCTAGCCGTTGTCAATATAGCCGTTTTACAGCCGTTGAAGCTTTTGCTCTATTTATTTAACATGTAAAGCCTAATCTGCTCATTCAACTTGTCCTGGCGATGAACCACACTATTTGGTTCGAAACGTGTCGACAAATGAAATTTCTTGTGATTTACGCCGAAAAATCTCTCATAAAGATCTGACCAATATGGTTTTTCCAGTCTGGTTCAAAAACCATTTTAGGTGCCAATGACTCCCCACCCATCAATTTCCTAGGGATTTGAAATTATAACGATTCTAATAAGTTCCTCCATGATAAGTTCCTCATTATTATTTACCAACCTAAATCCATATTAACTCTGGATCTATCAAGCGTCGAGAGGGATCAAATCTCTCGAGCTGCAAACCTCTTTTTTAGTGCAAAATTTGAGGAAAAGTTTGCACCTAGAGACATTTGATCCCTCTCAGCGTTTGATAGATCCGAAATTAATATGGATCTAGGTTGGCTTTAATCATGTGAGGCCAAAGAAAATTTATTGAAAATATGATTAATTTTATCAATAATATGTAAACACATCTAATATCAATATAATCATTTTAAATATGCTAAATATGTCTGAGATTAATCTGGTAATTTTAATTTTATTTAGTTACCTCAATTTGTTGAGACAATAAATATTATTAATAACTTTAATGATGAAATAAAAAAATTCAATGAGAAGTGGCAATATAATAGTGTTGAATGATAGAAAAATGTGAATATTAAGAATGTAGTCAATTACAAATAGTCTTTATTGTGATTTTCTTCTACTATTCTTATTGTCACCATTCTTGGTTTTTTCATCTTTTCTTATAGATTATATGAAAAAAAGGACACATTGGTGTGATGCATGATTGCTAGACCGACTTGGCATCAAGTAGGGTTTTCTTGAATTTCCCTAGCTAGGATTTTGGAGAGATATAGAAATGTACCAGCCTTGAGATAAGGCTATGCTATGTACATGAACTTTATATTTATCAATATTAATGAAGTTTTCAGTGGTCCAATACTCGTGTAAATGGAAACTTTGATTTACAACCAGTGTTGCACTTATAGAAATGTACCAGCCTTGAGATATAGAAATGTACCAGCCTTGAGATAAGGCTATGCTATGTACATGAACTTTATATTTATCAATATTAATGAAGTTTTCAGTGGTCCAATACTCGTGTAAATGGAAACTTTGATTTACAACCAGTGTTGCACTTATGATGACATTATTGAATTTATATTGATAATATTGCCAAAATCGACGTCGGTGATAATATCGTCAATATATCCCACAATAATTTCCCCATTTTAAATCATCACAATAATTTGGGTAGTTATCTCAATAATTTGGAAATTTTCGCGAAATTATTGTGATATTGACTTTCAACCAAATTCCTAGTTACTAAGCCCTAAATTTTTCAAAGTGAGTTAGGAGATTTAGCTCTAAGGATATTGTGACTATTTTCTATCAAGCAAACAAAAGAAAATCTCATGGCATACGTACCCTAGTAGTTAATGGTAATATTAAATTCTTAGAGTAAAAAGATGAAATTGAAAGAGAAAGGAGAATGTCCTTTTTATCTTTCATTTTCATCCTTTTACTTAAATTTTTAAAATCACCAATAATTGTTTCAAGATGTTTGAGAGTGGTTGCAACCTCATTGAATTTCATATGGAAAAAGTAGAGTTTTAAATCCCATTCAAAATTCAGCAAACTTCGCAATTTCAAGATTGACAAGATCACAATGTTTCCACTAGATTTTGTCATGTATGACGTATGGAAATGACATTTAATCAAAAGCACCAAGACCTTTGTATACCTCGATGTTGGTGACATTGATTATTCAACTCCCTTGTCATAACCCTTGTAAAAATGTACCCTTCACTTACGCAAAATCATTGATTAGGCATGTTAAGCCGTTTCCATCTTATTTTAATGCTTAAGGTGATATTGATGATAATATAGGCAACAATTTTGATGTTATGTAGCTATTTGTTGTAGCGTGATTTTTTTTGGGACTCTAAAGGCCAATTAAAGTCTCTTAGTTGATTTAATTTGGTTCAGCGACGGATTGTACTTAATGTTATTTTGATTATATGCGCCCTTGCTATATACATGAGAAACTTTGCATATTAGTGTATAATGGTTTAGATTCTTATGGATACACCTAAATATATATGTTTTTTTTTTCATGCTTTGAATATTTTATGTAATTTTTCATTGGCCAGTGCTTTGATCCAATTTTTTCCAATTTTGGTTTCGGTTTGAATCAAGTTCTTGGGGTTGACCAGTGTGGGTTTGATAACATTGTTGAAGACGTTGTGACCAATTTCCATAATGAAAACAAGGGGATGTTTGTTGTTCTCAATGCCATGACTCATCTTAATAGATATATTTGCTTTTGTTTTCATGTGATTTTGTATCATCCTATTAAAACTTTTGACTCAAGAGTTTGGATAGATATCATATTTAATTTTAAGTATTCGATATCTGATGTACCATATGACATCTTATGTATGTGATAACCAAATATGGCTCACGAACTAATAACAAAGAATATTTGGAAAATAAAGATATCCATTGAAGAAATATATATATACGAATGAGAGAATGATATGATGATACAAATGAGGACCCTGTATATGTACCTAGATAGGATGCCCTTTCACGAATAATCATGTCCTTTGAGACATTTCATTTCATAATATTATTATATTTATATTTATTAATTATTAATTATTAATTATTATTATTATTATTATTTTATACATAAAAATGTTCATAGCATTGTCTCCCCTAAGAAATGTTTTTATTCTCAAGAATATTGATGATGAAAGTGATATGTTTTCTTTGTTGTGTAATGTCTTCACATCCTACCCAATTCTTGAAGTTGTCATCTTCAAATATACAAGACAATAAGAATCTTTGAGCTTTGAACAAAATTGTTGAACCGTAAAATGATCTATCCATCCCAATTTGATTTTCTAACTTTGCACTTACTTGATACATGAGATGTATTATTATCATAAAACTTAATTGTGCTAACATCTATATAATATAAGTCAATTGTCTCCATCCTAAGTGATATGGATATGTTGATTGGTTGAGATGTCTGCTCCTATGGTTTGGATGAAGAGAAGGAATTCTTGTTACCTGATTTTCTCTTATCATGCTTGTAGTGACTTCTTGATTTACTTCAAGTATATAATTTTTCCTTCACATACTAGTGTTGTTTGGTTGATCATTGGATCTTCATTTGGAATTTCTATCATTTGTACTTAAGACTTTGATGCTTTCCTTTGGATATGTTGTTCTATTCTATTTTCCAACAATTGCTTATCCTTAAACTTTTGAGTGAGTAGATTTTGATTATGATTTCTGCGACGTGAAAGTTTTTCGGCTTCTAGTTCATCGTTTTTAGTTCTTGATGTTATAATTTCTTCCAATAACTTTTGATGAAGGCTCTTCAAGCAAGAATTTTCTTCATCTTATTCTAATAGACCTTCATTAAGTTTCTTCACAAGACTTTTATTTTCTTATTCTAATATTCGCTTCATAGCCTTGGACTTCTTGATTTGTGCAAATAATTTCTGACGATGATCTCTTAACCTAAAAATTTCTTTGCTTTTATCTAAGATAACTTTGCCAAATTCTTTTTGCAGCCTTGATATTGACTTTTGAATTTCCTAAATGATCAACTTCCATATATCTTTCAAGTCTTTTGACGAAGGTACTATTGAATCTAACTTTACTATAACAAGCTGAAGTGTCACCTTCTTCTTATCGGAAAAAGTCAAAAACTTTTTGTGTGTTTAATATGAAGGAACCTAGTGTTCCAAACCATGGTTCGTGACGATGGGTGGAGAGTCCACCCGAAACGTTAGATAGGATATAAAATCCTCCACGCAGATTCATCCAAAAATTTCTCTCAACCAAGAATTATGTCGATCTCTTCTTTATATGTAGTTATAACAATGAATTGAAATATACATTCAAAATCATAAAGTATCACCTATAATTGCTTCTAAAATGATAATTGATTTGCCAAATTAATATTGAAGTAATTTCCCATATCATTCGCACTAATAAAGATATTAATTTATTTTCCTTAGATACTCCCTCTTAATGTGAATAATGCTTATTTTCCTTAGATACTCCCTCTTAATGTGAATAATGCAACCGCTGAACCTTTAAAGTTTATAAGAGAATCTTCTTTCTGTCATTTTTAATATGGTATTCAACCTTCAAACAATTAAATACTTCCGAACTTTTTTAACCGCTCTTTTTTTTTTAATCCAGAGATATATTTTTATAAAATTTACATTTTCATTTTTCCTTTAGAACATATACCCAATTAGTATTTTTAGCTTTTTATTAAGTTCATTCAATAATATGTTCAACAAATTCCTTTAATACTTGTTTCACATTGAAAAGGGGATTATAGCAGCCCTTATTTAAAATGGATTAATATTTCAAATTGTTGGGCTTTATTGAAAGGTGGGGCAATTTATGATGAATTGTTATTTTCTATGTTGTTATCTATCGTCATGTGAATTTTTCCAGCTAGGCTCCAACAGCAATAGAACATTGGCGGTTTCGTATTCTTTGTATGTACTCCTTCAAGGGTATATTCAGATGTATAGCTGATTGTAAAAACCTCTAACAGCTTTGTGGGGATGCAGCAATTATTCTTTGTATGTACTCCTTCAAGGGTATATTCAGATGTATGGCTGACTGTAAAAACCTCTTAACAGCTTTGTGGCGATGCAGCAATTATTGTCATGATTCGCCTCCCTCACACGGGTTTGCTTAGGAAATTCAACATGTACAGTCAAATTTGTACAACATTTTTTTTGTGACTATAAGGATACATAAACGATAGTGATTTGACAACTTAGTGGCTGTACAGTCTTTGTCGGTGGTAATTGATTTGTACTACAGTAAAAGTGATTTGTACAGCAGGTAATCAAATATGTACATCATGGATCGTACGATTGTAGAAATAGCAACTGGTGAAGTGTTTTGCCCTTGCTTTCCTTGATTTATTTTATTTATTTTTTTAATTTGCAGCAGAGCAATTCTGACTCTTTAGTGCCTAAGAACCTGATTCGCCTCCCTCGCGCGGGTTTGCTTAGCAATGGATCTCTTGCAGATTGTGTAAACAATTCAACATGTACAGTCAAATTTGTACAACATTTTTTTGTGACATAAACGATAGTGATTTAGTGGCTGTACAATCGTTGGCAGTGGTAATTGATTTGTACTCAGTAAAAGTGAATTGTACAGCAGGTAATCAAACATGTACATCAATGTATCGTACGATTGTAGAAATGGCGACCAGGGAAGTGCTTTGCCCTTGCTTTCCTTGATTATTTTTTATTTCTATTTTACTAATTTTACTTATTTTTTTATTTTTTTAATTTGCAGCAGAGCAGTTCTTCAAAGGAAATTCTGAATCTTTAGTGGCTAAGAACCTGAATGTGGTCAAGGACCCAGATCACGGAACCACAAAATTTAAACGGCCAAAATGCCAGATTAAAATAGCTCAGATAAACGCATGGCCAAGGGCCGAATCAGAAACAAGGTCTAACACCAAATGTGATAACAAAATATGGCTCACGAACTAATAATCCACACTATTTGGAAAATAAAGATATTTGTTGAGAAATATATAGAGAGAAATTCTGAATCTTTAGAAGCTAAGAGCTTGAATGTGGTCAAGGAGCCAAATTAGGGAAACCACAAAATTTAAATGACCAAAAAGCCAGATTAGAATAGCTTTGATAAAAGAATGGCTAAGAGCCAAATCAGAAACAATGGTCTCATACCAAATGCGATAATCAAATTTGGCTTACGAACTAATAATCCAGAATATTAGAATAGCTTTGATAAAAGGATGGCTTAAGGGCCAAATCAGAAACAATGGTCTAATACCAAATATGATAACCAAATTTGGCTCACAAACTAATAATACATAATATTTGAAAAATAAAAATATTTTTTAGAATAATTATATATAAAAGAATGATATGATAATACAAATTAGGGCTCAGTATAAATACCTAGGTGGGATGTTCTTTCATGAATAGTAATATTTTTGAGATATGTTCTTTCATAATTATTAACTATTATTATTTATATCATTTTATACATATTTATATTCAGTTTTGTCAATTAGAAATCTTGCAAGTGATATGATGAGATTTGATGTAATGACTTCAAGCCTGTTTGTTGAAAAAGAATAGTCCTTTCAGGTCTGGAACATGTACATTCCACATATGGAATATCAAGTTCTTTAAAAAATAAATTATAAAAACAATATATCAGTTTCATATGTATATTTATGTAATAATGTTGTATATTTATGTGATAATGTGTTTGTCCTTTGAGGAGTGGAAGATGACATGTATATTCCACATATGGAATATAAAGGTATTTAAAAAAAAAAATTTAAAAACAATATATCAGTTTCATATGTATATTTATGTAATAATGTTGTATATTTATGTAATAATGTGTTTGTCCCTTCAGGTCTGGAACAAGTATATTCCACATATGGAATATAAAGGTCTTTAAAAAATAAATTATAAAAACAATATATCAGTTTTATATGTATATTTATGTAATAATGTGTTTGTTTGATCTTGATGTTGATATTGCTTTAAAAGTTGAAAATTGTGATTATTTTATATTTTTTAAGTTTCTTGATATTGTCGATAGTTTAAATTCCATACCCCCGGCGATAAATTCCCAGTAACGATAAATGTAACATTGTTTGTAGCCATCTATGTATTTCATGGTTTGTAATTTCCAACTCTATATGTCTTGTCATTTGACATAAGTTACTGGTATTTATGTTGAGCAATTTCACATTGTAATTGAAAAAGATAAGGGTTGTTTTGCTGCTATATTTACAACTGTAAATAAGTGTCATAAGATCTGGTTTATGCATTATAAGGTCGAATTTGAGTTCAACAATGATTAAGTTCATTTTGAATTGGAATTTTCCAATGAGATTCGTATGAGGTTTTGCATTAAGTTTGACTTTTATATATATATATATCATTAAATAATAAAAAATCAAAATCGATCAATAAACACATACGAGTAAAAATTTTGATTAGTAAACGTACATGCATAACTTAATCATAGTAATATCTAATTATCAATGACATTAGTTAAATATACACATACACCATAGTAGTTTGCAAATGCCAAAAAAGGGCATAATTTTCAATCTTTAAAACTTAGAAGAATGTCTATAATGTCAAATACTAGTAATCTCTGCAAAAATCACAAAATTTAAACATACTTATTAAAATTGGCAAGGATATAGAATATTTTCATGTGCCGAAAGAGAAAAGAAGTAAATTTGGTGCATCTGGGAAGAAATGAATCTTTGTGGGCTATAGTGAAAATTCTAAGGGATATAGAATTTATGTGGCTGGTCAAAAGGAAGTTGAGATAAGTCATGATGTCACCCTCGACGAAGATATGGCCCTCAGGAAGATCAACACCCTTCCTATCCTAAGGAAGGACAAAGAAGCTAACACAGGAAATCAAGGTGAAAAAGAAGACGAAACGATATGAACCTGTGGATCCTATTGATCCACTCCCTCATAAGCCTTCCTCCTCCAAGAGGAGACCCTCATGGCTTAGGGAGACTCTCGAAGATGCTAAGAGGCACATTGCACCAAGGGGGCGGACTTTCCGTGAAAGCAAGAAGCCGAACAGGTACCAAGGATATTTGACCGCCTTGAGCACTATCATTCAAAATGATCCTTCATCATTTGAAGAACCCGTTAAGCAACAAGTATGGAAGGATGCTATGAATGAAGAATACAAGTCAATTATGAATCTAGGATGTGGTACCTAGACCCCAGGACAAATGGGTTGTCACTTCTAAGTGGCTCTATAAAATCAAGCATGAAGTGATGGAAGTGTAGAAAATTTCAAGGCTCTCTTTGTTGTTCGAGGCTTCTCTCAAAAGGAAGGTGTAGATTACGATGAGATATTTGCACCTGTTGCCTGATACACCACCATTCGCTCGATCATAGCCCTTGCTGCCTCGCAAGGATGGAACCTACATCAGATGGATGTCAAGGCCACCTTCTTGCATGGTTCAATCAAAGAGGAAGTCTATGTGGAACAACCCGAGGGGTTTGAAGTCCCTGATCAGGAATCTCATGTATGCAGGTTGAAGAAAGCTCTTTATGAATTGAAGCAAGCACCCCGAGCTTGGTATGAGAGGATCGATAGCTATCTGAAGAAGTTGGGATCCACTAGAAGAGAAGTTGATCCAAACCTTTACTTTAAGGTTGAAAATGATAAACCTCTCATTATAGTACTATATGTGGACGCCCTCTTTCTAACAGGTGCAGACCCTCTCATTCACAAATGTAAGAGGGAGTTGGCTTCTAAATTTGAGATGAAGGACCTAGGACCAATGCACTATTTCCTAGGGTTGGAAGTCTATCAAAAGCCAGGTGAAATTTTCCTCTCTCAAGGAAAATATGTTGTGTAGATATTGGAAAGATTTGGGATGGTGGACTGCAAGCGTGTGACTACTCCGATGGAACTTAACTTTAAGAAGTTATGTGGTAGTGTTGTTGGCCCTGAATTGGGATATGCTTCTGAGTATCGTCAACTCATAGGAGCATTGATGTTCTTGGTGAACTCCCGTCCGGACATATGTTTTATAGTTAGCACATTGATCCAATACATGGTTGAGGCTCATCATATACATTGGATTGCTGCCAAGAATCTTCTGATATATCTTCAGGGCACAATCACTCACAGACAGAGATACACTGCCAAAAATGTGAGGCTACTTGGTTATTTTGATGTTGATTGCACTGGCAGTGTGGTGGATCGCAAGAGCACTTTTGCATGTTTTTCTTTGAGTTCTACTTCAATATCCTGGATAAATAGGAAGCAGAAATCGGTTGCCTTGAGCACCGCCAAGGCCAAATACATAGCTCCTAGTATGGCCTCTTGTGAAGTTGTCTGGTTGAGGAAGCTCTTCAGTTACTTGTTTGAACATGTGTTGGATACCACTGTGATCTTCTGTGAAAACCAGAGTGGGATCCGATTATCAGAGAATCTCGTGTTTCATGATCGCTCCAAGCATATAGATATCAAGTACCACTTTATCCGGGATATGGTACAACGAGGAGCAATAAGGCTTCATCACATTGGGACCGATGAGCAGGACGTCGATATTCTAACAAAGCCCTTGGGGAAAATCAAATTCTTGGCCTTCCGAGAATGACTTGGAGTCATGGAGAGACCTCTTATGAGGGTCCTATATGGGATGGACATTGAGCTCTAGGAGCTTTGGGGGGCTTGGAATACTTCTTAGAGTGGTGAGCAACCATAGGATGAGTGGTTCAGCCTTCCCCTAGTGGTTTGTTGTGTACAGGGTGAGTGGTTCAGCCTTCCCCTAGTGGTTTGTTGTGTACAGGATAAGTGGTTCATCCTTCCCCTGTGATACCCCTTGGCGACATGTGAGCAGGACGAGTGGTTCATCCTTCCCTTGTGATACCCCTTGGCGACATGTGAGCAGGACAAGTGGTTCATCCTTCTCCTGCCGAGACATCCTACCCATGCAGCCTGGGACTCATGGGAAGTACCTCTCATCTAGCCAATGAGTAGGGAAATGAGGATAGGGACCATAGTACTACCGATGGATGCATCGTGTACTATCGCTACGATGTCCGATATTGACCTGGGATCAATGGGAACTGACTTTGGGTCAGTAAGAGTGGTATGAGACACTCTCTTTTGATTGGGAACTAACTTCAAGTCAGTAAGAGTGGTACGAGACACTCTCTTTTGATTGGGACCGACTTCGGGTTAGTAGAGAATGGTATGATACATTCTCGATCACTTCTTCTTCTTCATAGTTCGACAGAGCAGTGCATGGATGGCAGAGATGGTACAGATTGGCAATGGATTAGCAGGGGGAGTTCTCCCTAGTTAAGAGGGAGTGCTAAAATTGGCAACTAGGACCAAACTCCACATGAGTCATCTTATTTGTGACCACTGATATTTCTATTAGATTCCTCTCTCGGAGAGGTGTATGATTGATCTAAAGATCATCTGATCCTGACATGTACAAATGAAGATATGAATTTATTTATATTATGGACAAATTGTCAAGGTCGGCCAGCGAGCAAAGCAAGGACACAAGCCCCCAATTCATCCTCAACGTTGCATATAAAAAGGAGACCTCAAGTCATTTTCACCATCATCTCATCACACATATCTCTCTCTCCTCTTGTGATTGGGCACACTATCTGAGGCAGTCTTCTCTCTCTCCATGCGTGTGAACTAGGGTTTTTATTTGTTGCATTGACCGAGCTGCTTGGAGGTTGTTTGACTGCATTGACTTGATGTGTTGACCAATTTTGACTTCGGTTTGGGTGAAGAATCTCTGTCTAAGCGGACCGCAATTCTAGGCACAAAAATCGAGGTGTTTTGATCAACGTTGACTGTGGTTAGGGCTGACTGCAGATTGACTATTTGACCAAACATTGACTGGGCAAAATTCAACTGTTTTGAGGGTTGTTTCATCTTGCTGTTTGGAGGTCGAAGTTCATTGAAGTTGACCAAATCTTCAAGGGTCAAATATGCCCTTTTGACCGGCGATGACTTTTCTAGTTAAGGCTCTTTTGCTGCTGTTATAAATTATCAAAATTTGTAAATTGTATTATCTCTCTTGGCTGCATTATTGAAGACTAAAAGAAGATTTGATCAAGGGTTTCCCCACATTGGGGTTTGCCCCTGGCTGGTGCCACATCTTGTGTCCTTTTGTCTTGGCTTGTCTTCTATTGTTTATGTTTATGTTCTATCAGCATTTTCCTTACATGTTTACGTAAGTGCTAAACTGAAATTTATATTGGGCTCATAAAGAAATTGAAGTAAAATTTCTCTAAAGCATAGAACATACCATTCTTGCCTAAAATTAACATGGTATCAAAGTTGAGGTGAAAACAAAGCCCAAGCAAGAGTCAAAGAGCAATCACCAAAGACAATTGGACAAGGACAAAAGACTCAATGGGTTCTTCATCCTATTTCCCCATTGAAGACAAGCTCCATGATAAATCTAGCTATCATGGATGGAAGATGTCTCTTGATTTGACCTTGGAAGAGAAGAAAGTGATCGATTATGTGCAGAGTAAAATCCCTGAGCCTCCTTCAAATGCATCAGCTGCTGCAAAGACCAAGTTCAAAAAAAGCTGAAGTCAAAGCGAAAAAGATTATCAAGACCCCCAAGGAGATATACGATAGGTTGATCAGTATGTTCAAGGTTAGTAATGTTAATCAAATTCTCTTTCTCAAGAATAAGTTGAAGGATATTAAGAAGGGCTAGGACAAGGTCATTCAATCCTATTTCTTGAGGATTACTAAGATCAAGAATGATCTACTCTCATTGGAGAAGTCATTCCTGACAGGGAAACTTACTCTCACCACCCTTGGAGGACTCCCACCTGAGTGGTATGTATTTAGAACCACTATACTCAACAATGATTGAATTCCAAGGTTTGAAGAATTGATGTTGAGATGCATTCAATAAGAAACAAGAATGGTGGAGCAAGAAATGCCTTCTAATAGAAGCAACCCCACTGCATTCTCCACTCATCCCAAAAGGAGGAATAATGAAGGGTCTAAAAGTCGTTTCCATGGAAAGCCTGGACCTAAAGGAGGAAGGAAGGGCAGGTGCTTTGTTTGCAATAAGTTTGGCCACTATGCAAGGAAGTGTCCTAATAAAAGGGATACACCTATAGATGATGACTATCATAACAACTCCAGGGGCAAATTCAACAACAACAACAATCAAACGAATGGCAGGTCCAAGGGCAAAGGAAAAAAGGAATGCGGGACATCAAAGAAATGGTCGACCCTCCAAGAAATCAAGAAACTCCAAGTATGATGAATCCAATGTTGTTAACAATAAGCAAAAAGAGTACTATCTTATATCGGCCCTCTCCACTACCTCTCCTCCGGACACTTTCGGAAATTGGTTGATTGATAGTGTTGCCTCAAAGCACTTCCCCTGATACTAGGAAGCAGTGTTCCACGGGGACACGTCCCCCAGGGTCGGGTGCGCACACCCCCTCGCACCCCACGCACCCTGGATGGGGAGTCTCTTGGGTATGTGTTTCCCCACCCACCCTTTTTTGGGGAGTCTTGGGGAGACGCAAGGGGGTGCGTTTTCCCAGTGTGGGAGTCTAGACTCCCCAAGGCTCCCCAAAAAGGGTGCTTCTGGGCGTCCCCCTTCAGTGTGGGAGTCTAGACTCCCCAAAAAGGGTGCACCTGGGCGTTCCCCTTTAAATTTGTCTAATAAGACTTAAAAATTAAAACTTCAAAAATCAAAACCATTAAATTTTTTTTTTCACTAAAATTAGAACTAAATTACTAAAACTTAAAAGTCTAAAAAAAAAATTAAAATTAAAACTAAATAACTAAAACGTAAAAACCTAAACCTAAAAGTCATGAAAGGCAAAACTTAAAGTTAAAAACTCATTTCATTTCAACCCAAAGTCATTTCCATTTCCACGCAGTGCTCACTATCCATTTTTCATTTTTGAGTTGCAACACTAGATATTGATGACTTGACTCTTCACTCTTAACTATTTTTGAGTTTGAACTTTGAAACTTTGAGTTATATAAATTTAGTGTTGAAACTTCGAAAATATACTAGTATGTTTTGCTTTCAATTTAGATTCTAGAATGATGAATGATGAATTTAGTTTTTAAACCAATGTAGATTGTAGAATGATGAACCATTGAATGATGAATGATATCGATCAATGTATTTGAATATTTTATTATTGATTTTTATTTTTGTTTTTCGAATCTCATGGTCTGTATGAATAATAAATAATTCAATAATGAGACTTGTCACTTGAGTATGTCATATGAATGATGTATGTATCAAAATGAATGATGAGGATGGATCAATGATTCAAATTTCAATTGTCTATTTATTATATTTTTATGCTTTCATTATTGAACAGTGAACAATGAATATGAACTTGAATTTTATATATATATATACCTCGACGACTCCCCGCACCCCTGAAATTTCCCTAAAATTTGAGGATACTCCCACACGTCCCCCCTGTGCGTCTCCCCGCACCCGCGTCTCCCCACACCGGAGTCTTGATGGAACATTGCTAGGAAGCCCTCTCTAATCTGATAGAAAATCACAGAAACTTGGAGATCATCCTTAGAGGCAATGCCACCTATCCCGTGAAGGGAGTAGGGTATGTTACCCTTCAATTGAATCAAGGTAACAATAGTCATTTGCAAGAAGTACTATATGTACCCGATCTCAAGAAAAACTTGGTGTCCATTTCAGCAATGGAAGATAAAGGATTCAAGGTGGATTTTATCGATGGAAAAGTATGTGCTTGGAAAGAAAATTTCAAGGATGCTTTTAATCTTGGGTTCAGGGTTGACAATTTGTATCAAGTTGGAGGAAGTCCATTGGGAGCCATGTCTTGCGACACATCTCTTCAATATGAACCATGGCACTGAAGGTTCGCCCATCTTCATTATAAGGCCCTATCCTATGTGAGACGGATGGTGACAGGTATGCCCGAGTTCAAAGTAGAGCATGAAGGTGTATGTTTGGGATGTGCCGAAGGAAAACTTACAAGGGGACCACTCCCCTCAAGTAATAGCAAGACCATAGACATATTGCAATTGATCCACTCTGACATATATGGTATGATGCCCGCAAACTCCATGGGAGGATACTTATATTAACTAATCGTTGTGGATGATTATTCTCTCAAGACCTGGATCTACTTCTTAAAGAAGAAGGATGAACTGTTCACATGGTTTTGATATTTCAAAGCCTTGATCGAAAACCAATCCAGGAAGAAAATCACGATATTGAGGATTAATAAAGGGATCGAGTATGAATTCAATGAATTCCAAGATTATTGCAGAGAAGCTAGCATTAAGAGGGAGACTACAATGCCATACACCCCCGAGCAGAATGGTGTGGCTGAAAGGAAGAATCTCTCTATTGTAGAAGTTGTTCGTGCCATGCTTCATGATCAAGGCCTTCCGAAGTTTCTATGGGGTAAAGCTACAAACACCGTCGTGTATGTTCAAAATCGATGCCCTCATCAAGCATTGCACCCCAAGACTCTTGGAGAAATGTTCATTGGTAAGAAACCCGATGTCTCTCATTTTAGAATTTTTGGAAGCCCTGTATATTTTCATGTGCCGAAAGAGAAAAGAATCAAATTGGGTGCATCTGGAAAGAAATGAATCTTTGTGGGCTATAGTGATAATTCTAAGGGATATAGAATTTATGTCGCTAGTCAAAAGGAAGTTGAGATAATTCATAATGTCACCTTTGACGAAGATATGACCCTCAGAAAAATCAACAACCTTCCTATCCTAAAGAAGGACAAAGAAGCTGACACAGGAAATCAAGGTGAAAAAGAGGACAAAACAATTCCTGATGTTGATGAACCTATGGATCCTATTGATCCACTCCCTCATGAGCCTTCCTCCTTCAAAAGGAAACTCTCATGGCTTAGGGAGACTCACCAAGATGCTGAGAGGCACATTGCACCAAGGGGGGACTTTCCGTAAAAGCAAGAAGCTGAACAGGTACCAAGGACATTTGACCACCATGAGCACTATCATTCAAAATGATCCTTCATCATTCAAAGAAACCATGAAGCAACAAGTATGGAAGGATGCTATGAATGGAGAATCTAAGTCAATTATGAAAAATGATGTCTGGGATGTGGTCCCTAGACCCTGGGACAAATTAGTTGTCACTTCTAAGCGGCTCTACAAAATCAAGCATGGAGCTAAATGGAAGTGCGGAAAAATTCAAGGCTCGCTTTTTTGCTCAAGGCTTCTCTCAAATGATCCGAATTGGATCCTTGAAAATTATCGGAGTTCTATGACTATTTCAAATTATGTCAGACTCCAAAATCTTGTGAACAACGAGCTATCAGGAAGGACCTCTGGACAGTGGCAATTGTAGTCAGCATGGAACAACGAGGACCCTCGGTCAAATTGCGCTGACCATTGGCCCATGGGGACCGCACAGTGGCACAAATTAGCAATTAGGGAGTCCAGATTAGAAAACAGCAGCCATTTCTGATACGCAATTAGCGCAAAGCGATTATAAAAACCTCAAAGGAGGAAAAGCCCTGGCCCATGGTCATGTGAAAAAAGGGAAAACTATGCGGAAAAAGCCAAACCATCAAAAGGCGAGTCCCAAGCCCAAAACCGGCGGGATATCGCAAGCACTTTAAGCGGTAAGCGGGTTTGGCAGGGGACCGCGCGATACCATACACTGAATGATGTGTGTTTGGCGGATGAGAGAGAAAACCGCTCTCATCATAGGATAATGGTCGAGCAGCACACCCGTGCGATAAAAGCGATGACCGTAGGATCTGGAGGCCCCAGATCACGGCTGAGAATCCAACCGATGGAGGACTGGATTCGATGGAAGAATAGGCTGAGGCATATGAAATTTGGGATCTGACATGACTGTTGAGCTGGCGGATGAATCATTTCATAGAATAACAAAAATAATGACCATTCGAGGAAGCGCTGGACGCAGTTTGTGAGGGGACAAGTGGCCACCTCTTTGTGAAATGTTGCACAGTGGCGATGACACAGAAGCAGGGAATTCCAACGAACAGAGGCAGGCGATCCGAAGAGCCGGAAGAGGAAGCGAACAATCACGAGACAGATTGGCTTTAAGCCACGAACAAACAAAGAGCAGAGGAGAGACAAAATAGAGAGTGAAGCAAGAAGCAGAAAACAGAGAAGTCGAGTTGACCTGCAGAGCTAAGGCAGCATCGAGCAGACAGAACCGAGAAGGCTTGAGAGGTTCAAGCAATCCCTGTGAGGATATCGATTGGGAACTGAGTACCAAATTGGACTCATGCCATTAAGAGCAGTTGAGGTCGAGACTCGGTAAGGGAGAGTTTGTGTACTCTAGTGGCTTGGGGAATCCAAGTACCACCCTACTGAGCATCGTCTGTTATAGGAGACTCAAGTTGAGCTCCTCATTGTAAAAACTCTGCTTAAAGACACAATAGAAAAGGCCACCACTGAAAGCTGAACTAGGAGACGTAGCCCAGGAGGATTGGGTGAACTTCTTATTAAATTGTTGTGTTTTTGCATTTGCTTGCTGTGTTCCTTTTACTGTTTTCCAATAACTGTGTATTTTGCAATCTTATCGATCTGTTGCTTAAAATAACATAAGCATATCCCAGCACATAAGTCTGTAGTACCTACATTAATTAACTGAGATCATTCATAAGTGATTTCAGATCACAAAAGGAAGGTGTAGATTACGATGAGATATTTGCACCTGTTGGCCAATATGATGCAAGAGCATCCGACACTCTTCATTAAAGAAGGAATCCAAAGCAAAGAAGGAGGAGGATGTGGACCATCAAGCTAAACAGGGGGCAAGTCTGTTAAAACAGAGTAATTGATGGACTTAATTAAATATTAATGTAATCTACCATGTATCCATATATATCCATATAGTGAGCTGTAGAGAGAATTAAGGGGTTTGTTGAGTCATTATGGGAACAAATCGTGCATCTTAAATGATCCACGACTGTTGTAATCTCATACAAAAAGAGAGTCTGTCTGTGTGATAGATAGAGAAAGGAATAGACAGAAAACTGCATAAGCATAGAGTATTTACGATGTAGTCCAGAGGAGAACTGTTCCTAAGGCTGAAATGCCTTAGGATGTACTCATACTGTGTATAATGAATAGATATGTATTGTGTTGATTTCCGTGTGCGTTATTGTAATAATGCCTTTTTTTGAGTTATCTATGTATTATGTCCTTTTCAGACATGTTGTGTATACATGCGGTAATGGCTTGAATCCAGTGTTGGTAGACTGTTGATCGACCATCGATCACTGTATGGATCGATGGCGATCTAAAATTGTTATGTTGTGTGTTTCCAAATTGTGGCAGATCCGTGTTTTAACATAGAAATCCATCAAATAACAGAGGATCAACCGCATAGGCAGAAAGAGATGAGAGCTATCAGATCTCATAGATCGACGAATAGTAATGGCGGAAGATAATTGGCGAAGAATGGCTTTAAATAATGCAAGTGGTATTTCAGGCGGCTTCAAAACCATAAGTGGTTTTGAAGGGTGAGCACCCGATTCCACACATCAAACGACATGTAGCGGCAAGGAGGAGAGGGGAAACCACTTTTCAAGCGGTATAATCCTCGCACTTGTTGTCCACCCAAAATCATCGTGGACCGTTGGATCTACTAAGTGTAGATCAATGGCGGAGAATCATATGGCAAGTTGTTTGATATGCGATTTAATCGCGACCGTCAGATCGAGTCCAAATCGACGGTCAAGAATTGATCGACAATCGCCTTAGACAGAGGTCAAGGGACGGCGGAGATGGATATGTCGATGAGCGATTAGCCGATATGCGACATAGCGATACGCCGATAGCCATTGGATTCAAAGGAGTATGGAAGGCGGAAATCAGCCGATCGGAGATCGAAAAGGTCGGCAGAAAGGATTGGAGCGATTAAAGAGCGGCCCAACGGAGTTATAGTGCCGAGGGTATAATATTTGAAATGCGGCCCAAGGGTGCGTAGCAGGGTTTTCCCGTGTATTCCTTTGTTTTGCGATAAAGTGTTGAGGTCTCGGTTTTTAAAGAAAAAGTTGAATAAGTGAGTGGTCCTGATTTTATGTGTTGGTCGGGTGTTTTAAAGCCAAAGTGTTATTTAACGCTTCCGATAAGGTTTGTGGGCCATAACCCACAGGCCTCAAGATCGATTATTTGTAAGAAAGGGGAAATGGATATACCCCTATTTCTCTTTTAATCAAGTGGTATTAGAGCAGGCAAAGGTTTTCCTACGAGAAGGAGAAAGCGTGCAAGCAGAAGGAGGAGGAGGTACAGTTGATAAAGCATGGTGAGTTTATGGTCTTATTGTCGTACAAATAACAGCAGCGAAAGGTGAGAAGACTTACAACAACCTAGAGCAAGGAGTGCTCAATTGGTTCCAAAGAAGAGAAACAGAAGGATGTCAAAAGACTGAGTGAGGAGAGCTTGGTGAGGTATCGTGTAGCAGAGGAAGACTATTACGGAAAAGGTTTGGTTGCAACTCACAGAAGATCATAAAGGCAATTCCACAGGGATGTGGGTAGAATTGCTAGAGATAAAGAGAAGCATATGACTAGGAGGTCATAAAATTTTTGTGCCTCGGGAGTATGATGCAGGAGCATCCGGCGCTCTTCATTAAAGAAGGAATCCAAAGCAGAGAAGGAGGAGGACATGGACCATCAAGCTAGACAGGGGACAAATCTGTTAAAACAGAGTAATTGATGGACTTAATTAAATATTAATGTAATCTGCCATGTATCCATATATATCCATATAGCAAGCTGTAGAGAGAATTATGGGGTTTCTTGAGTCACTATGGGAAGAAATCGTGCATCTTAAATGATCCACGACTGTTGTAATCTCATATAAAAAGAGAGTCTATGTGTGTGATAAAGAGAGAAAGGAATAGACAGAAAACTATGTAAGCATAGGGTATTTACGATGTAATCCAGAGGAGAATTGTTCCTAAGGTTGAAATGCCTTAGGATGTACTCATACTTCGTATAATGAATAGATACGTGTTGTGTTGATTTCCGTGTGTGTTATTATAATAATGCCTTTTTTGAGTTATCTGTGTATTATGTCCTTTTCAGACATGTTGTCTATATATGAGTGATGGCTTGAATCCGGTGTTGGTAGACTGTTGATCGACCATCGATCACTGTATGGATCGATGGCGATCTAAAACTGTTATGTCGTGTGTTTCCAGATTGTGGCAGATCCGTGTTTTAACACAGAAATCCATCAAATAGCAAAGGATCAACAGCATAGGCAGAAAGAGACAAGAGTCGTCAGATCTCATAGAATGACGAACAGTAATGGCGGAAGATAATCAGTGAAGAATGGTTTTAAACAATGCAAGTGGTATTTCGGGCGGCTTCAAAACCATAAGTAGTTTTGAAGGGTGAGCACCCGATTCCACTCATCAAACGACACGTAGCAGGGAGGAGGAGAGGGGAAACCACTTTTCAGGCCGTTAATCCTCGCGTTTGTTGTCCACTCGAAATCATTGTGGACCGTTGGATCTACTAAGTGTAGATCAATGGTGGAGAATCATCGTGCAAGTTGTTTGATATGCGATTTAACCGCAACCGTCAGATAGAGTCCAGATCGACGGTCAATAATTGATTGGCAATCGCCTTAGACAGAGGTCAAGGGACGGCGGAGATGGATATGTTGATGAGCGATTAACCGATATGCGACATAGCGATACGCTGATAGCCATTGGATCCGAAGGAGTATGGACGACGACGATCGGAAAGGTTGGCGGAAAGGATTGGAGCGATTAAAGAGCGGACCCGACGGAGTTATAGTGTCGAGGGTATAATATTTGAGATCCGGCCCAAGGGTTCATAGCGGGGTTTTCCCAGGTATTCCTTTGTTTTGTGATAAAGTGTTGAGGTCCCGGTTTTTAAAGAAAAAGTCGAATAAGTAAGTGGTCTTGATTTTATGTGTTGGCCGCGTGCTTTAAGACCAAATGTTATTTAACGCTTCCGATAAGGTTTGTGGGCCATAACCCACAGGCCTCAAGATCGATTATTTGTAAAGAAAGGGAAAATGGATGTACCCCTATTTCTCTTTTCATCATGATACACCACCATCCGCTCGATCATAGCCCTTGCTGCCTCGCAAGGATGGAACCTACATCAGATGAATGTCAAGACCGCCTTCTTGCATGGTTCAATGAAAGACGAAGTCTATGTGGAACAACACAAGGGTTTTGAAGTTCTTGATCGGGAATCTCATGTATGCTGGTTGAAGAAATCTCCCTATGGATTGAAGCAAGCACCCTGGGCTTGGTATGAGAGGATCGATACCTATCCGATGAAGTTGGGATTCACTAGAAGTGAAGCCGATCCGAACCTTTAAGGTTGAAAATGATAAACCTCTCGTTCTGGTACTTTATGTGGACGGCCTCTTTCTGATAGGTGCAGACCCTCTCATTCACAAATGTAAGAGGGAGTTGGCTTCTGAATTTGAAATGAAGGACCCAGGATTGATGCATTATTTCCTAGGGTTGGAGGTCTGGCAAAACCAGATGAAATTTTCCTCTCAAGGAAAATATATTGTGAAGATATTGGAAAGATTTGGGATGGTGTACTGCAAGCCTGTGACTACTCTGATGGAACTTAACTTTAAGAAGTTATGTGATAGTGCTGTTGGACCTGAATTACGATGTGCTTCTGAGTATCGTCAACTCATAGGAGCACTGATGTTCTTGGTGAACTCTCATCTAGACATATGTTTTGCAGTTAACACATTGAACCAATACATGGTTGAGCCCCATCATATACATTGGATTGCCTCCAAGAATCTTTTGATATATCTTTGAGGCACAATCACTCACGGATTGAAATACACTGCCAAAAATGTGAGGTTGCATGGTTATTCTGATGTTGATTGGGTTGGCAGTGTGGTGCATCGCAAAAGCACTTCTGGATGTTGTTTTTCATTGAGTTCTGCTTCGATATCCTGGATGAGCAAAAAGTAGAAATCGGTTGCTTTGAGCATCGCCAAGGCCGAATACATAGCTGCTAGTATGGCCTCCTGTGAAGATGTCTAGTTGAGGAAGCTCTTCAATGAGTTGTTTAGACATGTGTTGGATACCACCGTGATCTTCTGTGACAACCAGAGTGGGATCCGATTATCAAATAATCTCGTGTTTCATGATCGCTCCAAGCATATACATATCAGGTACCACTTTATCCGCGATATGGTACAACGAGGAGCAATAAGGCTCCATCACATTGGGATTGATGAGAAGATCGTCGGTACTCTGACAAATCCCCTGGGGAAGATCAAATTCTTGACCTTCTGAGAATGACTTGGAGTCATGGAGAGACCACTTATGAGGGTCCTATATGAGATGGACATTGAGCATTAGGAGCTCCGGGGGGGCTTGGGGTACTTCTTGGAGCGGTGAGCAACCATAGGGTGAGTGGTTCAGCCTTTCCCTAGTGGTTTGTTGTGTACAAGATGAGTGGTTCATCCTTACCCTGTGATACCCATTGGCACCATGTGAGCAGGACGAGTGGTTCATCCTTCTCTTGTCGAGACATCGTACCCATGCAATCTGGGATTCATCGGAAGTACCTCTCATTTGGCCAATTAGAAGGGAAATGAGGATAGGGACAATAGTACTACTGATGGACACATCGTGTACTACCATACTCCCTATCCTAGGATGTCCGATATTGATCTAGGATCAATGGGAACTGACTTGGGTCATTAAGAGTGGTATGAGACACTCTCTTTTGATTGGGAACTGACTTCGGGCAGTAAGAGTGGTATGAGACACTCTCTTTTGATTGGCACTGACTTCAGGTCAGTAGAGAATGTTATGATAAATTCTCGATCACTTTTTCTTCTTCATAGTACAGCAGAGCAGTGCATGGATGGCAAAGATGGTACAGATTGGCAAATGGATTAGTAGGTGGAGTTCTCCCTAGTTGAGAGGGAGTGTTAAACTTGGCAACGAGCACCAAACTCCACATGGGTCATCTTATTTATGACAGCTGATATTTTTATTAGATTCCTCTCTCGGAGAGGTGTAGGATTGGTCTAAAGATCATCCAATTCTGACATGTACAAATGAAGATATGAATTTATTTATATAATGGACAAATTGTCAAGGTCGGCTAGCAAGCAAAACAAGCACACAAACCCCCAATTCATCCTCAATGTTGCATATACAAATAAGGAGACCTCAAGCCATTTTCATCATCATCTCGTCACACATCTCTCTCTCCTCTTGTGATTGGGCACACTATCCGAGGCAATCTTCTCTCTTTCCACATGTTTGAACTAGGGTTTTTGTTTGTTGCGTTGACCGACATTGACAGAGCTGCTGGGAGGTTGTTTGACTGCGTTGACTTGATGTGTTGACCTATTTTGACTTTGGTTTGGATGAGGAATCTCTATCTAAGCAAGGCACAATTCTGGGCACAAAAATCGAGGAGTTTTGACCAGCATTGACTGTGGTTAGGGCTCGCTGCAGGTTGACTGTTTGACCAGACTTTGACTGGGCAGAATTCCACTATTTTGAGAGTTGTTTCATCTTGATATTTGGAGGTCGAAGTTGACTAAAGTTGACCGAATCTTTGAGGGTCAAATCTTCCCTTTTGACCGGCATTGACTTTTCTAGTTAAGGCTCTTTTGCTGCTGTTATAAATTATCAGAATTTGTAAATTGTACTATCTCTCTCTGCTGAACTATTGAAGACTAAAAGAAGATTTGATCAAGGGTTTCCCCGCATTGGGGTTTGTCCCTGGCTGGTGCCACATCTTGTGTTCTCTTGTCCTAGCTTGTCTTCTATTGTTTATGTTTATGTTCTATCAGCGTTTTCCTTACATGTTTATGTGATTGCTAAACTGAAATTGATATTGGGCTCATAAAGAAATTGAAGTAAAATTGCTCTAAAGCATAGAACATACCATTGTTGCCTAAGATTAACAATAATCAAAATTTAAACATACAAATTACAATACAACTAGTTAATAATAATAGCGAGAAAGGTCCTTCTTTGACTTGCGTCTTAGTTAAACAGACCAATAAGTAGTTTTTCTTAGCATGCATGACTTCCTAAAAGATGGGACTAGTTCCTAAAATTTAGGGCGAGTTCCTAGAAGTTAGGACAGTTCATGAAGCGGTTTGACTGATATGTAAGAGTGGAAGACTCACTTGTTGTCTTCTAGTGTGAGTTATTTTTGGGAAAAGACAAACGAGTGAACCTCAAGTTCTAAATTAAGGCTGGACAAGTTGCATGAACTCATCAATCACAAGTTTGAGATCCAAAAATAAAACTTCCCAGATTTAGCCTACTAGAAAAGCAAAAAGCTTATGGGGACGAAGGCACAGAATTATTCATTATTTTGTGAGCACGAGCTAGCGAGACAAAGCAATAGAGAGCACAGGTTTGTGTGTGTGAGAGAGCTTGTGAGAGGAAGGGTGTGGAAGAGGAGCTTGTGCACAGATTGGTAGAAGTTATTTTTCCCTTAGGAATTGCGCTAGCAATTAGGAGGTATTTCCTAGTTAAATAGGAGCAGCCCATGCGCATAGATTGAGGGAAACAGATCAGGGGTCTTACAAGGACTGTTTCAGCTTAGTACAAGCAGAGAAAACCAGAAAGGTTTCTATTGAAACAAGTTATATTGTAAGAGATATGTTGCTCATTTTTCTATCAATAAAATTCTTATACAAGCAGAGGATTTTCCCAGTTGGATTCCCTAGAAAAATTTGTGTTCATATATTGTGTGACTGTGTTATTTTTGTTCTTATTCCACTGTAAAATTAGTAGAGAAAATTATGTGTCTTGAGTTACAAGTTAGCTTTAGATTTGTGCATTCAAGCAGATCACAATTTTTGTGGAATTTTTAATTATGGAGAACAATTCAAATTTCAAAATTTTAAAAAGAAAGTCAATAATGTCACCTAGTTATAATCCATAAGAGCAAACCTCAATATTTTTTATCAAATTCGGCTTTCCATTCGACTTGAGGTTTGAATTCGATTAGGTTCGAATTCAATCAGGTTCGAATTCGATTGGGTGTGAATTTGATCAGGTTCGACCTTCGGGTTCAGATTTCAGTTTTGTCGAGCCTGAACGAATATGAAATTTTTTTTGGGGTTCGCCGAATTTCAAACCTCAAAGTTCAAATTCAAAGAACCCTGTGACATTGGGGCTGATGGCAAAATCTTATCGGAACACTTTGGTATCTTTCTCTTCAATTGCCATGATGAATGGGGTTGTTGTTAAGTATTGAAATCTTGGCCCTTCCGCTTCTCTTTTGTTTGTATTTCATAACAGCCTTAAGGATGAAATACATAAGAGTTCAATCAGAAAACCTCTAGGATAAAGGTGAAATTCCCTGTTTTAAATTAAATCTTTGACCACAGAAATTTCAACGGTCCAAGCTAGCCAAGGACAGATTGGCCAACTGTTGGCGAATAATAGGAGTTGCTTATCATGTTGTATTCAAGAGCCTTAGACATTTTCGAAATATGAAAGAAACAAATATCAAACTAAATTTCTCCCTAACATTTTGAAACTATAATTTGTCATTAATACAGTGTTGATATCTATACAATACCTGTGATGTCTAAAAATTTCCCCATGTTACCATATCTATTACAGCCAGAATTCATATTTTTCTTCAACTAAAGACCAGGCATATTGGTTTAACAAAAAGATGTCAAAATCATTAACCAGAAAGCTTCTACAGCAGCACCTCATTGAAATACAGTGTACACTCTTCGAAAGTAACATGTTTCTTTAGCATCTTTTGTTGTTAGTGTCCCAGCTCTCCATGAATGAAACACAAAGCAATCCTTCTCAATAAACTAAGAAAGTGAGATGATCATGTCATGTATAGTCTGCACAGTGAATTGTCAATGCATATTAGGGAAAAGTTCGACTTCCAACTTGGAGACCTCCTAATGAAGACCCTACAGGCTAATGCAAAGGTCAGCACTGAGTTTATCACTACCGTATCAGAAAGGTTAATAGTTTAAACTTTAACATGACTCCACACCACAACATATAATTGCAGGCACAAAATTACCATTAATGCCTCCGATCCCAATAAAATAGACGGGGATAGCACATAGGGTATGGTTCCTCCCTCCAACCAAGTTGCCATGAAACTTGTCATCCGCCCATTTATGGCAATCCCACGTAATGAAATATCCATTGTCACACCAGATGGAGAGACTATAATCTTTGAAATAGACCCAATTTAATAGGTGGGTACAAGAATTCACCAGCTAGGCATCTATGGACCCCACCATAATGATCCATGTCCATAATTTATTCCAACTAAAAACATAACGATGAGGTATATAATAAAATAGCAGATAATGAGAGCTTATGATTGTGATAAACATGAAAGCAAACATGAAGCAATACTGTTACGACAATGAAAGCCACAGCAATCATTATGAAGTTAACAAGTATTCACATGAACATGGAATAATAACAAGAAATATTGCACAAAAAGTCGTTGGACCAAGTCCTTCACAGATTCATAATTAGGAAAAGTAACTATCATAATGCAAGGTACAAGCAAAACTATTTCCAGACCCAATGATAGTTTCCATGCCAGTCCTTGTATTTTACCCCCAAGGAAGATCTCTCCAAGGCAGCGTCAAGACTTCGACCTTTTGTAGCTTCACTCTAGAATTTTGGCCCTGCAAATGCTCCTCAAAATTTCGGCCATGCAATTTTGGCCTCCTACAACTAGCAGTTTCACACGTGTGGACAAAAAAAGAGGTAAATACAAGAAACTTTGATTTCTTCTTCCTTCCTTCGTCCATCGAGCTCTCTCTTCTCCCTCGCTGTTGCTGATCAAACTTGATTGAGTGTGTGTATGAAATGAGTCAAAGTCCCTCTTATTTATAGCCTTCTTGAAGGGTTGAATAGCCCTCCTTTAGGCCGATTTATCCTTCATTGTAGCCGACTCGGTCATGGAAGAATAAATGGTCTTTTTCTTGATAAATAAATATTTTCCTTTGTTACAATGAGTGTTAGGTCCTTATACTAGTGTAGCCTCTTATTGTTATTAGTGCAACCCCTTTATTGTATTGTTATGCCCATGTAGTCCCCATATTCTTATTATTGTGCCCCATAGAAGCCCACTATTGCTATTATTGTGCCCTTACAGTATTATTGTTATGTAGGCTCTGATTATATTGTGGCCCCTTAGACTCCTATATATAGAAAGGAGGTATTGTCATTTGTATCATCCAAGAATTGTTCATTTGTGTAATGTAAAGGAGATTTCCCCCTCGAAGAGACTAATTTTGAAGTCGTTGATCTATCTCTTCTTCTATTTTGTGAGCTGGTTGCATAACATTTGGTATTAGAGCTTTGGATTCTAGGGTTTCGCTATTTGAAATAAGTCATCGTGGCATTTTCACTATACCTTTTTTTCTACGAAACTTCAGACATTGAAATTCAAACCCATTGGAGCCGAAATTGTGATGAACCTTGTGCAGGAATTTCAAATCTTGTCTCGTTACATTTTCGGAGATATGATCCGATGAAATTAGGGTTTTTGCAAGCTCCAAATTCCATGTCAAACAGGTGACCTTAGGAAAATCATCATAACTTTCTCTCGAAGCATTGGATTTAAATTTCGTAAGAAGTGACAAAAGGACGGACTGTAGTTTCTTGGGTATCATTTTCAGGGCCAAATGTCGAAACAGTGACAGGTGGCACTCCCTACAAGTTCACTCTACTAAACCAATCTATAATCAAGTCATCGTGGGAGATTGGGCATAACTCTTTCTTGACTAATCCAATCTTGATTATACATGTTGAGTTGGAAAGAGGACTCAGAGGGCTACAACGTAACGAAATTTCAGAGCTTGGAGATCGGGAAGTACAAAGCTACAATCATTTCAAAATCGAGCTCCTAAAAGCAAAAAAAATGTGTATTTAAAAAAAAAAATGCATAACTCTTGTTTGAAAAATCAGTTTGAAGCGATTCAAAGGGCATAGTGAAGCATAGATATCATTGTTTGATTTCAAAATGACTCGAAGCAAGAAAATAGAAACACCTGGTAAGCAACCCGAAATCTCTACCATGACACATGAAAAGAGGAAGAAATACAACATGATATATCAAAGCTACTAATATATAGAATCAAAGCTAAGATCAATGGCTTTAAGAATGGCATGGAAGCTAAGATCGATGGTATACAAGCGAAATTGAAAGGCAACATGAAAGATTTGAAGAAAGAGATGGAAGCTTTCAAAGAAGGTGGGACAAAGTTGCTACAAGTAAGGCTTCCTAATGGCAAAAAGGTAGTAGAGGAAACACATGATGAGAAGAAAAGAAATGTTAATCGTGATTCTATTGAACCTAACGTTGGATTGAAGACCCACCATATTCCAAAGATCAATATGAGGAAGTTTGATGGCAAGGATCCCGTAACATGGATACTGCAAATCGAGAAATATTTTGATCTCCATAATGTGCAAAACACACAAAAGGTACATATTGCAACTTTATATTTAGAACCCAGTGAATTTGTATGGTATTGATGGCTTTGCTCTCGTAAGCAAATTGTCACTTGGTCCATTTTTATGGAGGAAATGATAAAACACATTATGAGGATACAAAGAGCAACACCTTCTTTAGCCAATTGATAAATCTCAAACAAAAGGGTTCAATCACAGAGCACATTGAGGACTTCCAAAAATTGAATATAAGGGTAAATGATATTCCAGAGGAGCATACAACTGATGCTTTCATAGGGACTTCAAAGTGTTGAGAAAAGAATGGCAATTTAAATATTCAATTTCGTGTTAACTGCGATAACTGCTTGTGATATTATTTCTTTAGATTATGTTCCTTATTGTTTGCAGAATTATTATCATCAACCAACTATCAAACAAGAAGATCAAAATGCACAAGTACACAAGATATTCGCACCATGCCAAGGCAAAAACCTCTCCACACTGTGAGAGGAAAAACCCTTTGAACTCTTTCTTATAGAATCTTTTTTGAGAAATTACATGACCCAAGCATTGACTCAATAATACCTTCAACATCAAATGGCAATACCTCCAACCATGTACCCAAACATAATGTATCCTTCTGCAACTCTGAACAGTATATCAGATTTGTAGCATGAGTATGACAGTCAGTAAAGATGGTCTCGGATAGGCTCTTTTAGCCTCTTTCTATCTTTGCACTTTGTGTAGACCCATCACACACACAACAACCTCTTGATCTGAGATTTGGTGATGTCAACGAAATGACTGTTATAGGGTTGCGAAGGCAGAACCTTCCGCTTTAGGATGAAGATTCACGTGATAGGAGAGATAGGGCTCTTCTAGCCCTTTGATGACTTTGATCTCTTTTGTGCTGACTTCTTCATGCAAACTGCGGCTAGATTTGATCTATAACCCAGCAATATACCAATATGACGTGATGCCCTAGATCAGATTAGACTATCGCACTTGAGAGCAGGTTTGGTGAACTCGGATGAGGGAACAGACATCCTCATTAATCGTGGCTACCCTTCCTCTTTGACCCTTTCACTTTGCTATCCTTCATGTAATGAGTGAGGATTATTGTTTTGTGAGAAGGTGCCAACGCAACTTTTATATAGGCTTGCCTCCTCACGTCTAAGCCGAAGTGATCCTCAATTAGGCTGACATAATGAGAGCCTTCCAAAATTGTCCAAACAAATTATTTTAAGCGATTTCTTTCCATCAAATCTGTGGGCACATGTTGGAGTATTTCATTGATGATCTAGAAGGATTTTTAACATACAACAATCACATTTGCACGTGTAACCATACATGCTTGTCTTTCTTTTATATGACTCATCCTAAGGCTCTTCATTTGGAGCCACGACTAGACCAACGCAAAAATAAAAATAAAAAAAGAAATTTTTCTTGATACCAAATTACATCGTTACAATATTTTACATTATGAAGACCGAATCTAGTTACACTATTTTCAACACTCCCTCTTAACTAGGGATGTATTCATCGTACATGGACATTCTCAATACAAGAGTTTTCATAAGCAAAGAGTCGGATTAGTTATCCATCTATTATAGCATCATTTTCAACCAACATTGTTTCCATATAGCAAGGCCTTGACTAATAGCTCTATCTCTCAAATAGAACAGAGCACATAATGTTGGCGAGACCAATCACTGATAGACACACACATCATTGTCTCTCTTAGGGTCATACCCACTCGGGTGTTCTCCAAGTATGCCCTAGTAGGACTATTCTCATCTTAGGTTGCCAACCCCTCAAGAATATCGGTCCCCTTGCCCACTCTTGTCTTGGATGCCCTACCACATCCTCAAAGAGTGTCAAATGCTAGATGATTACTCAATCCTCCATTCTTTCTTCCAAACTAAAGACAAGAATGTTGTGTCTAACTCTCCCTTTTAACCAGCGATGAGTTCCAAGTTTCTCTTCACTCAGAAACTTGCTCGAGTTCCTTTCACTTATAGGAACCTCCAAGAGCTCCCTCTTACCCAGGGACTCCATCATCTGTACTTTATAGTCTTCTAGTTGACTGACGATCCAAGACTTCGATGTCATCAACTCCTTCAAGTGTACATCCATCCATCACTTTCCTCCGTCATGTCATTCCTTCTTTCCCGGAAAGTATCCTCCTTGGCTTTGCATCTGGGGCTTCCTTCATAAGGCCATCTATCGTCATCCTTTTCTTCAATGGTAATTTACAAGGTACATAGTTGTGACATCCTTCACAACTATCCTTACTTTGGCCTACACACATACCCAGTCTTTTCCAAAAGGTCATACATCAAAAACAAATGACACGTTACCATTTGGTGATGGGCTTCTATTAATGACATCTTCATGTAGGCATCAACATCCTACATGCGTGTTGACACATCTCCCAATGATATCTGTTGTCAAGGGTCTTCATCTTTTCAAACTTCTGTCAGAGTATTCACATCTTTCCGAGAGATTTCCTAGTGAAGTATTTCCGAGAGATTTCCCAGCAGTTCCGGTAGTTCCAAAAGCTCCATCTTTTCCTAATAGTTCCGGCTTTTCCCAGCAGTTTCGGCTTTTCCGACTATTCTTGGCAGTTTCGGCAGTTCTTGGCAATTCCTGCAGTGCTCAGCAATTCCTGCAGTTCCCGGTAGTTCCGGCTTCTGCCCTCTAGATTAAGGCAGTGTTATCCCTTAGGATCTCTCCTACTAAAACCCAAAGACAAGTAGAGAGGAAGAGATCCCAAGTGTGTTGAAAATGACTTGAAGGCCACCTCTACTTATACTAAAACATTGAGCACAAGTGGGGTTTATTTGGTCGCTGGCCGACCTTGACGAATTGTCCCATAACACAAATAAATTCATATCTCCATGAATACTTATCAAAATCGGATGATCTTCAGATCAATCATACACCTCTCGATGAGAGGGATCCAAGAAAAATATTGTCTTCCATTAATAAGATGACCCACATGGACTTCGGCCCTAGTTGCCAATTTTAACAACCAAGAACCAACCCCAAAGAAAGAAGAAATGAATCCGACCATATCTTGTAAAGCATTGGAACTTTATGGATATCATCCACCATCCATCACATCATCTTTAAGAGAAAATTCTAAGGTTCAAGCGGTGGAAGATCACATCAAGCATCAACAACAAATTCTCCAACTCTTAAAGGATAACCTCACTTTGGCGCAGAATCGAATGAAACAACATGTAGATCAACATTGCAGTGAAAGAAGTTTTGATGTAGGCGACTGGGTATTTTTATGGCTACAACCATACAAACAAATTTCCCTCAAGCAAGCTAAGAAGGATAATAAATTATCACCAAAGTACTATGCTCCTTATAAGGTGTTGCAAACGATTGGTAATATGGCATACAAATTGGAGCTCCCTACATCTTCCCGAGTGCACCGAGTTTTCCATATTTCATGCTTAAAGAAGGTCATAAATGACAAGCTCCCAGTTCAAACAATATTTTTGGAACTTAATGAGGAAGGAAAAATCATATTGGAACCTGAAGTAATCACAAAATCAAGAACCCACCAGCTATGAAATCGATCAATTTCAGACTATCTCATCAAGTGGAAGAACTTACCCGCTGAAGATTCCACATGGGAGGATCAAAATTTTATACAGAAGCATCCAAAACTACCCAAGCATTGAGGACAACACTCTTTTGGAGGAGAGGGGCATGTTAGGTCCCTATACTGCCATTGTAGCCCCTTAATGTTATTATTGCAACCCCCTTATTGTATTGTTGTGCCCATGTAGTCCCCATATTATTATTATTGTGCCCCATAGAAGCCCACCATTGTTATTATTGTGTCCTTACAATATTATTGTTATGTAGACTCTGATTAAATTGTGACCCCTTAGACTCCTATATATAGAAAGGAGGTCTTGTCATTTGTATTATCCAAGAATTGTTCATTTGTGTAACGTAAAGGAGGTTGCCCCCTCAAAGAGGCTAATTTGAATTCGTTGATCTATCTCTTCTTCTATTTTGTGAGTTGGTTGCATAATAATGAGTCCAAATGTGACTATAATACATGACATCAATTCTTTTGTCCTAGAAAGACCTAAAAACACAAAGAACATGCTTTTGACTTAGACTTGAGCATGAAACCCATGCTTTGAATAAAATAAAATAAAATTTCTTTTTTTCTTTCTTTATACAAAATATGCAATGTCATGATTACAAAAGGTCATTATGAAGACCAAATCTAGTTACAATAACCAATAGTGGGGGGCATTGAGTTCCCTAGCATAAGGGTTCCCATCTCTTATCTTGGATTCCAAAACTTGGATCCTCAAAAAATATCGGCTACTCTTATCTTGGATACCCTACCTCATCCTCAAAGAGTGTCGATCTATAACTTATTTTCTTGGATTCTACCATACATAAGAAGTTCCAATCTTAGATGCTTATCCAATCCCCCAGACTCCATTCTTTCTTTATGGTCTCCAATAAGACTTACAGTTGTTAGTCCTGGTTTAGTGCATGACCCATAAAGACGAGAACTATCCAACATCACTCCCTTTCGATTAGGGAAGAGATGTCTACCAAACCAAGCTTACCTCTCAAGCACTCAAGCTTCTTGTTTGGTAACACTTTAGTCAGAATATATGCTACCTATTCATATATAGGTAAATAGTGCAGCCATATGACCCCATCTCATACCAACCTTCTGATGTAGTGGTAATTATTATTTATATGCTTCCTCCTAGCATGAAATATAGGGTCTTCAGTCAATCTTATGCAACTTTCATTATCACAATGTATGCGTGTAGGGCTAAGCAGACCTTCAAATAAATATGATAATAACTCCCTGAGCCAAATTGCTTCCCGATAGACTTCACTTGCAGTGACATGCTCAGCTTCAGCACTACTCAAAGAAATAGTATCCTGCCTTCTGCTCATCCATGAGACCATGGAAGATCCTAAGCTGAAGCATCCACCTGTCATGCTTCTTCCATTTGTCTCACTTCCACCCCAATCAGAAGATATATATCCCATGAGTTGAATCTCATTACCATTATAACGAAGGCAGTAATGTATAGTTCCATGCAAATATCTTAGGATGTGCTTAGTTGCAATCCAATGATCATGTTTTGACTCCATATGAAACTGACTGAGGACATTTGCTACAAAACAAATGTTCGGTCTAGTATTTACCAAGTACATCAAGGACCCTATCAACGGTCTGTAGCAAGTAGGATCCACTGGACTAGAATCTCAACTACTCAACTTCTTTAGATTCGTAATCATAGGAATCATCATAGGCTTGTTATCCATCATGCCAAATCTCTGAAGAATTTTGATCACATATTTCCCTTGACCAAGATATATTTCACCAGGCTTTTGCCAAACTTCTAGTCCCAAGTAGTAATGCATAACCCCAAGATCCTTCATATCAAACTCGACTACTCATTGCTTCTTGCATTCCTAAATTTGAAGCTCTACACCTATGCCAAGTAGATCATCCACATACAAGAGTGTGATAATTGGTTCATCTTGGACCATCTTGATGTATAGGTTAGGATCTGCAAAACTCTTGGTAAAACCAAGTCTCAATAGGTATGCATCCATTCTTGCATATGAAGCTAAGGGTGCTTGCTTTAAGCCATATAGAGCTTTCTTCAGTCCGCAAACATAAGTTTCTTTGATTTATTTCAAATCCTTGAGGTTGTTCAATGTAAACCTCTTCATCAATACTCCCATTGATAAAAGTTGTCTTAACATCCATTTGATGGATATTCCATCCCATAGTAGCAGCGAAAGAGACAAGTGATCTAATTGTTGTATATCTAGTTGTAGGAGCAAAGTTTTCTTCGTAATCAATATCTTCTTTCTATGAGAAGCCTCTTGCTACAAACCTAGCTTTGTATTTATCAATGCTCTCATCCGCAACA
The DNA here is from genome assembly GCA_000404065.3 of Pinus taeda. NCBI lineage: Eukaryota > Viridiplantae > Streptophyta > Pinopsida > Pinales > Pinaceae > Pinus > Pinus taeda. The sequence continues at coordinate 37,763 of APFE030363276.1, read as the reverse complement.
TGCTTTATCTTATATATCCATCTTGAAGTGACTATTGATTTGTCACTTGGCTTAGGAACAATTTCCCAGACATCATTCTTCATAATTGACCAGTATTCTCCTTGCATCGCATTCCTCCACCCTTGATGTTTAGTTGCATCCCCATAGGAGGAAGGTTCAACTTCAATAACTTCGTCTTATATGTTGCATATCCATAATACATTTTCAGTCTTTTACTTTCCCTAAACGTTCCCCTTTCATGCGTGTCCTCTTTCTTCTTGTAGAGTAGCTCAACCAAGCAGCGCTCTTTCGATTTTCAAGTACAATCACTTGTTGCACAGGTTCACTAGGACCTTCAACATCTTCTTGAGTTTGATCATCAAAATCGACTGGAACATCTCTTCTTCATCAAAATCGACTGGAACATCTTTTCATTTCTTGTAGGTTATACTTTCATCATAGATGACATTCCTGCTTACCTCGATCCGATGATCCTCCTTAATATAGATTCTGTAAGCTTTTGATGAAGCACTATACCCAACAAAGATGCCCTTCATACTGGTAGGATCCAACTTCTTTCTTTTGTCCCTCGATATATGAATATAAACAAGACACCCAAATATTCGAAGATGATCCACAGTCGGCTTCTTTCCTGCAAATCCTTCATTTGGAGTCATGTTGTTGAGAATCTTCTGAGGACTTTGTTTTTGCAAGTAAATAGTTGCCGCACATGCTACTCCCCATAGGCATTGAGGGAGATCTTGGTCATGTAGAATGGTCGTGACACATTCTTCAATTGTTTTGTTCTTCCTTTCGGCCACATCAATTTGTTAAGGATTATAAAGAATAATAAGCTCCCTCTTAATCCATGCTTCCTTGCAAAAAGCTATGAGTTCTTTAGAGGTGTATTCTCCACCATTGTCAAATCTTAGAATCTTGATCTTTCTTTCAGTTAGATTCTCCACCTCATTTTTGAATTCTTGAAACTTCTCAAACACCTTGTTTTTGTTCTTGAGGAGGTATAGCCATGTTTTCCTTGAGAAATCATCAACGAAGGTCACATAATTTTGATGCCCACCAAGAGATTTTACTGCCATAGGACCACACACATCAAAGTGTATGAGATCCAAAGCTTCCTTAGATCTAGTATAACTTCTTGCAAATGGCTTCTTCACATTCTTGCCTAGAGCAAAACCCTTACAGGTCCCTTCATGTTCTTCCTTCAATTCTGGGATGCCATTGACCATTTGATTTAGAGATGGAAAAATCATATGATGAAGGTGCCCATACCTTTTATGCCATAGTTCAGAAGGGTTCACATCCAAGTGAACTAGGGCATAGCGATGTAAAAAGTCTATATAATGTCTCCTCACAAATCCCAATCATCCTAGCATCATCAATACTAGAGCCCTTACCCCAAACCAAAACCTTGCTATCAACAAAAGCAATTCTATCACCCTTATCCTCTAGACAAGAAATAGAAAGTAAATTTTTTCTTCAAACCTGGAACGAACTTCCACTAGATTCGCACTCCAACAGAGTAGATCCAATCCCTTTCACTGAATAGCTCTTCTTATCCCCAAGTTCGATTGAATGAGAGGAGGCTCCTTTTGACAAAGTCTGGAGTTGGTCGCATTCTCCCGTCATACGTCTAGAAGCACCATTTTCAATAACCCATACATTGTCATCCTTAAAAGTCTCAAACAAAGTGGAAAATAAACTTCCATCCATTACTTCTAGCTTGGAAATGATCTTCAATGTGAAGCCCTTGATGGGTGTAGTGAGATTCCCAACAAACTTGAAACCCTTCTTTATAACCTTTTCCATAGTGCCAACTAGGATGTGATCTTTAGCTCTGATACCATGTTGAAAAATCAAGAGACTCATAGATTATAGATGATTTTCCTTAACTTGATAATTACTTGTGATGTTAGTTGGTCTTTTATTACTTCTTTAATTCTTATTCATCAAGAAGTTACCAAACCAATGATGATCACAAAAAGACAGAGTACACAAGATATAGGCTCCAAGCCAGGGCAAAACCCCTCTAAGGGGAAAACCCAGAAAGAATGCTTCTCTTCTTATAGAATCCTCTTACAATTAGACTTCCAAGAACCAAGAACTAAAGCCCAAAATCCTCCCAAGCACCAAATCAGCCCCCAACAAGATCTCTCTAAGGCAGCATCAATACTTCGACCTTCTGCAACTTTGCTCAAGCATTTCAGCCTTCTGTAACTGGTAGCTTCACAAAAGCCCTAGCAATTTCACACGTGTGGCTAGAAAAGGAGATAAACCCAAGAAACTTCGATTTCTTCTTCCTTCCTTCATCCTCCCAACTCTTTCTTCTCCTTCGTTATTGTAGATCGAACTTGCTTGAGTGTGTGTACCAAATTTATAGCCTTTATTTATAGCCTTCTGGAGGGGTCAAATAGCCCTCCTTTAGACCGACTTGTCCCTGACTGTGGTCGACTTGGTCTTGGAGGAATAAATGGCTTTTCCTTGATAAATAAATATTTTCCTTTGTTACAATAAGTCCAAATGGGACTACAATACATGACATAAATTCATCTTTATCCTAGAAGGACCTTGAAAGACCTAGAAGCATGAAAAACATGCTTTTAACCTAGACTTGAGCATCAAACCCATGCTTTGATTAAAATAAAATTATTTATCTTTATTTCTTTTTCTTTCTTTATACAAAATATACAATATCATGACTACAAAAGGTCATTATAAAGACCAAACCTAGTTACAATTTCCAACAGTGGGGGGCATTGAGGTCCCTACCATAAGAGTCCCCATATCTTAAAATATAAAAATAATAATGATAATGATAAAATCATAACTATTAAGAATTAGAACAAACAAAAATTAGACAAAATAAGACAAAAAAGGCTTAAGCCATCTTCAACATATTATATTGATTTCAAGATATGAATTTATAATACATGAATTTGACTATTCTAGATCTAGATCTCACTGACAACTCATTAGTGTATCATGACAACACCTCATCAAAGATAAGGATTGACAACTCATATCAATGTGGTCTTCGACTTTTCAATTATGTAGGGACTCAAAGTCTAACATTCACCCCTCAATCACAAGTCTATAAAATAATACCAATAATTTGTATCATCTTCAATCTAAAACTAGTGAACTGAGATCCAATGAAGATATGCCTAAACCACCAATATCTAGATGTTGAATATTTCATCTGGAGTGAATGACTACCATGTCTAAACATTACCATTCTTTTTTATTATCATCGCAATTGTTGACTTGATTGATTTGAGGAGAACAGTTTTCTATGTTGGAATTTCCAAATGTTGATTGAATTTTGATTGTGATAAGGCTTTGAATCTCGGTGCTTAACTATCATCATTAATACCCTAAGTTACCAAACACATCTGTTGAAATTTGGTATCGAAGGATAGTTGGTTCCCTTAGGCTTTGATCTTTGGCCTAGGGAAAAGTGTCCAAAAGATTTTAATTTTTCTCCTAAAGTGACTTTATAATTTTTATAAAGTTAAAATCTAATTTAAAAGTGACTTTAAGTGATAAAGTTACTAAGTCTAATTTTAAAGTGACTTTTATAAAGTCAATGAAAAATTAGAAAGGAAAAGTGACTTTGGAAATAAATGACTAAGTGGGTCTTTATTAAAGTGGGTGAATTAAAAAATAGAAAGTGAGATTTAAATGTGCATTTAATCTCAGCCATTGATCTAAATCTATCTCAGCCATTGGATTTAGGGATCACCCAAAAGTCATTTAGGCTTGGGTTAAAGGAGGAAAAGGAGGAAAAGATCATTCATTCTTTCATGAGCAAATTGGGAGAAGGAGAGCAAGAGAGCAAGGGAGATTTCTGGACAGGAAGGAGAAAGAGGCAGCAGTTTGGCACACTTACCAGGCAGCTCTTCAGCAAATCAGAACAGCAGAAAGAACAAGCATACCGCTGAAAGGACCAGCAATAAAAGGCAGATTTTTGCTGAGCAAACAGCAAAAGGCAAATTTGTTTTTGCACAGAAATTGAGGCAGCTGATTTTCTGCACAAAAATCGAGGTCCGTACAGCCTGTTCGTACAGTCCATACATCATGTCTATATCGTCCGTACGGTCGTCCGTACAGTTGTCGTACATCATTGTGTTGTTGTTTGGAAATTTCCAGTGGGATGTGAGGCTCAGAAATCAAGATAAGTTGGAAATTTGTTTGCTGATTTTTGTTGATTTTCGCTGAAATTTCTCACTGTAAAAAGGCATCTTCCATAAATAAAGAAGAACTCTCAAACTGATTTTCCCCAAGAGTTGTAGGGGGTTTTTCTAGGGTCACGTTGACCAAAAATATCAGTGTTTTAATGTGTTTTAATGGCTGTTTATTATTGCTGATTTTTATTTCTGCAATTTCCAGCGTTCTGTAAATTTTCCAGAATTTGTGTTTTCAGCAAATTTATTTTTTCCAGCCTGTTGAATGTATGTTTATGGGAAAGGGGAAAAGGCATTTAACTACATGGGAGAAATAAGGAAACTGAAAACCGAGGTGGGAAAACAAAAATTTTTACAACATAACCCCCCCCCCCCAATATCATGCATTTAAGATGTCGTATGCAACACGAGCATTACACATGCCCTGTACCGAAATTTGGAAACATTTCCGACAAAAAAGCAGCAAAATAAAAGTGTCATTCTTGATATATCTTTCATTTTCATCTTTTCACTTAAATTTTTAACATTACCATTAGTTGTTCAGGATTTTTGAAAATGGTTTCAACCTCACTAGATTTCATATGTAGAAAGTTGAATTTTGGATTCTACTCACAATCCAATAGACTAAACAATTTTACAAGTTTGATGATTGGGGGGATTGCAATGTTTCCATTCAATTCTATCATGTATGAGGGTATGAAATTAACATTTCATCAAGAGCACAAAGCCCTCTATATACCTCGATGTTGGTGGCAATGATTGTTAAAATCCTCTATAATGACCCTAGTAAAAATGTACCCATCACTTAAAGAAAATCTCGCTTTGACATGTTAAGCTTTTTCTATCTTATTTCAATGGTTAGAGGGTGATATTGATGATGATGATCCCAATATAAGCAACGATTTTAGTTTTTGATGATATGTAGTAATTTGTTGTAGCATTAATTTTGTTGGACTTTAGAGATAACTTAAAACCTCTTTTTGATGTATTTTTGGTTCAGAGATGAATTGCACTTGATGTTATTTCTTGAAGGATGTAACGAGGTTCAGTGTTCATAACTGTATTTGAGTAACAATGAAATGTATTTATCAAAATAAAGAAAAAGAATTTTTTTATGACTTATTAAAGCATGGGTTTCATGTTTGGGTCATCATGTTTTAGGTCAAAGTTCCCATTGAGGACTTCTAGGTTTTATATTAAGTCACTAGAGTCAGTCGTCGTCCATTCAATGAGACCCTTATTGGGCCTTTGGATCATGTAAAAGAATAATTATTGAGTAAAATAAGTCATTTGTCACCTCCACACCAAGTCAGCCTACATTAGCATAATTCAAACTCCAAAAGAGGCTATAAATAAGGGCAGTTCAATTCATTTGAAGGATCCACTCTCACAAGTTTGATACACAAGGAGCAGCAGAAAAAGTGCGAAATTGCAGAAAGAGGAGGAGAATTGTTGGGAAAGACAAGATTGAATTTTTGGGCTATCTCTCTCTTACATGTGCGAAGATGTTGGGCTACTTTTGGGGTCAAAATACTAGATTCTACTATAGGTCGAAGCTCTATTGTTGGGTCAAGGTTTTGTTGCTAGGGAGGTTGAAATTCTACTGCTATAAGATTGAAGTGCTAGGTCGAAATTGTTGTTGGAAGGTTATCATCTACAGAAGAAAGGAAGGGTTGACTTGGTGATTGGAGGAAGTTTGTGTCTAGGTCAAGGAGTCTTGGATCATCTCGTGAAACCATGAAAGCAAGAGTTGTTGACTGGGTTTTCCCTAGATAGGGGTTTTGCCCTAGTTGTCCGCCTACATCTGGTGCCTTTGATCTTCGTGTTATGGTTTTGGTAATTGCTTGATGAACTAAGATAAAAGAAGAACATAGGAAAGTTAATAAGAACATAAGAATATCACAAGTAATTATCAACATAAAGAAAATATTTATGCCTTTCTAATTTTCCAACATGGTATCATAGCTAAGGTGAAGAAGAAGGCAGTGTGAAGATCTATTGAAAGAAGAATAAGGAGTTCTAAGAAGTTTGAATAAGGGTCATCAAGGCAAAGGATCATATAAAAAGTCAAGCCTATTATCTTCAAGAACAATGTCTAACTCAATGAAGCGAGAAAACAAATTAGAAGGGGCATCCAATTACAGGGCATGGAAAAAGAGGACATATCTCATCCTCGAGAAGAATAAATTCTTGGATCTAGTCAAAAGGAAAAGTAAAGAAGCCTACAAATGAATAAAGTGATACAGAAAAGGAAAAGTTCAGAGAGAAAGATATTAGCCATCACCCTAATGCTGGATGGAATAAAGGATAACCTCGTATATCCAACATAGATTTCGCTCAAGATATGTATGAGGCCTTATCTAAATTATTGATAATCAAGAATCTTGGTCAAATTGCAAGTCTTAAAATGAACTAAAAACTATGAAGATGACAAAGGAGAACATTGTGGCATCCTTTGTAAGAATAGCTAGAATCAGAGATGAACTCCACGGAATAGATGAGATGGTACCTGAAAAAAAGGTTGTAATCACTGCACTTCTAGGATTGCCAGCATCTTGGAGTGCCTTTTCATCAAGTATCAACAGTTGGAAGGAAACTCCTACATTCGAACAATTATGGAATGCATGTAGTCAAGAAGAAGCCAAAATTTTATTAGTAAGCAACAAAGAGAATGACAAGGAGAAAATTTCAAATCCCTATTCTGCTCATCATAAGAACAAAGGAACCTTCAAGAAGTCTAAAGGGCTCAGAAGGAAGGTAGACCTATCCAAGATAGAATGCTACAATTGTCACAAGATGGGTCACTATAGAAGCAATTGTCATGAGAATTCGAGAAATAAAAAGAGAGAAAGGGATCATGCAAATATTTTTGATGAAGGACCACCAAAGAAGAACAAGATGGAAGAATCTGAAGTCTAAAGACTTATTTGCTAGGGACTCCTACGATACCATCCCTTATATATCCTTCTACTCTATAGTTTTGAATTATTTTCCTTTATATTTCTAGTACTTGTAGGTTTTACATGATTTGGAAAAATATTTTTGAATTGTTTTGATATAGTTATAGGTATCCCTCGAGATTGGATTGAGAGGGCGCCCTCACCATTTTTCAAAGATAAGTATCTTACTCCTTGTATTATCCTTTTACATTTGGTTTCTTTTTATTATCTAAATAAGGTTGTACTAGATGCTAATAACATTTCTTTTCATATTTTCCTTGTTTAGGAAAAGCTTGCTGATATGCTCAAAGGCTATGAAGAAGACCTCAGAAGACAAAGCATGACAGAAGTTCTATTGGAATTGATGTCCTATAAGGTTTGTCTAGAAAAAAACTCAAAGGTATGTTCTAGATCATAAGTTTTGTTCTCTTCGTGATAAAGGTATATTCATTCATTCTAATAAATCTGCTTTATTTTGCTAACAAGTGTTATATCTAGGACCTTTGAATCTTAAAGATTCTTATTTGGTGATTACTTATTAGATTGAATCTACCCTCATTAAAATCATAATGTTTATGGAACCCTAAAAGGTTCTCTGTAAACCCTAACCTAAGGGTATGTCAATGTGAAAAACCCTAGTCTACTTAGGGTTACTGATATCTAGAAAATACGATTATTTTGATGTTTGACATTTTGATGGTAATGTCATGTTTAAGGTTTTGGTATTGTTATGGAAACCCTAGTCCTTTAGGGTTGGATAGTAATGTATTCCTAAACCTTGAAGCTTTGGTAAAATTAGTGTTTATGAGTAAAACCCTTATGTATTGAGAGTAGGCTCCTAGGAATGAAACCCTAGCGGTATGTTTGTTTGATCAAAACCCTAGCCTAAACAAGTTTGTTATATGTCTAACTTTTATTGATATTTGTGTCTTGGGTTTACCCAATAGATATTGTTGTGATATGCTTATGCATGATTATGAAATCCTAGATATGTAGATGTGCTAACCTACTCGTTGATGGTCATAAGTTTGAGGGTTTGTAACTAAGCCCTAGTCGAAGTTTGAAATTCTAGGATATGATGTGATGATATTGTTTCAAATGTGATGATAAAATCTAGGGTTTACAAAAAGGTAGATCATATTGTTGATTGGCTTTGATTGATGAAGCTTAGTGTCTCATGTATTGAATCTAGGGTTTGCATTAAATCCTAATAGAAGTCTAACATATGAATTCTAAAGTTGTTGGATGCATTATAGAACTATACTTGTTTGAATTAGCGCTTCCAATATATTATAGTAGAGTTTGTCACATCTCTGAAAGAAATATTGAGGCCCTAGATATAAAGAGACTAATATCTTGATTAAGTTACTAATGTGATCAAGGGTTTTGTAACAAAACCCAAGCAAGAAGTTGAAGTATAGATGTAGGTGTTTCTTGTTGATTATGAACCAAGCTAAGTTTAGGTATTTAAAGTCTAATGCTTCCATGATTCTAATATAGTTAAAATTATGCTTCTATATGTGTATTTGGTTGTACTTGTTGTTTAAGTTGTGCAGGTACATAATCTTCAAGATGTTGAAGATATTTGTAGGAAAAGTTGATTTGATTGATAAAGCACGAGGAAAGTTATATGAATCAAGATGACTCTGATAAGAAGGATTGAAGCCATGAAAGATTCTCTGATGTCATAGAAAGTAGTTGATCTCCCTGAGTTAAGAGAGAGCCTAGATAAAGGAAAGAGTATATCTCTCAAGTTGAAAGGGAGGGCATATTATAGTCATGATGGATAACTTGAAGAAATTAGAGAATGCATATTGAGGTGTTGCTGAAAGAAGGAAAAATCTAATTGTAGAATATGTTGTTGCATGTAAAGTAGGAATGGAAGTTGTATGGTTGAGTAAAATTCTGTCAAGATTCGTTTGGGAAGCCTTTAAGTCCTACTGTGATAAATTGTGAAGCAGCATCAAGATGTCTGAAGACCCCGAAGGTTTGTGTTTACTTATGTATATTTTAAAGGTTGTTAATGATTGGGGTTGTGATTGTTCAGGTAAATCTCTCAAAGTTTTGGAAGCATGCTTGATGTTACCAATCTGATTGATCAGGAGAGATTTGATTGGTTCAAGCATTGTGTGTAATACATAATGTCTGGGAGGACATATGCCCAACCTAAGTGTTGATGTCTAGTTCCCGAAGCAGGGAGGGTGGCGTTGGTCATAGAGCTATGACCTTGCATTACGCACCTAGATCCTTGGGTTGATGGTTAGCAAGTAAGCATGATGGTACCTAGGGAGGCTGAAAGATTTAGTCCATCTTAGTCCCATACGAATAGATTTCCCTGGTCAGGAATCTAGTCCGCGGCACCGTGTGTTCGTAAACTCTTCATGATTCATGTGTTTTGAGATCTTCCATGTACTCGTATAGATATGTATAATTATGAATACCTCCCTAGTTAAGAGGGAGGAGTGTTGAAGAATGTAACTAGGGCCGGTCTTCATAATTGTATGTGAGTCATAATGAAATGTATTTATCAAAAGAAAGAAAAGTATTTATTTTACGACCTTCATAATTATATTCGAGTCATAATGAAATGTATTTATCAAAAGAAAGAAAAGTAATTTTTTATGACTTATTAAAGCATGGGTCATCATGTTTTAGGTTAAAGTCCCCATTGAGGACTTCTAGGTTTTATATCACTAGAGTCATTGTCCATTTAATGAGACCCTTCTTGGGCTTTTGGATCATGTAAATTAAAATAAATCATTTGTCACCTCCACACCAAGTTGGCCCTTACCCGATCAAGCCGGCCTACATCAACGTAATTTGAACTCTAGAAGAAGCTATAAATAAGGGCAGTTTGATTCATTTGAAGGATCCACTCTCACAAGTTCAATACACAAAAAGGAGCAGCAGAAAAAGTGGGAAATTGCAGAAGGAGGAGAATTGTTGGGAAAGACAAGATCGAGTTTTTGTGCTATCTCTCTCTCACACGTGTGAAGATATTGGGCCACTGCTGGGATAAAAACATTGGATTCTACTACAGGTCGAAGTTATGTTGCTAGGTCGAAGTTCTATTGCTGGGGAGGTCGAAATTTGATTGCTATAATATTGAAGTGCTAGGTCGAAATTGTTGCTAGAACATTATCATCTGCAGAAGAAAGGAAGGGTTGACTTGGTGATTGGAGGAAGTTTTTGTCTAGGTCAAGGAGTCTTGCATCATCTCGTGAAACTATTAAAGAGTTGTTGACTGGGTTTTCCCCTAGATAAGGGTTTTGCCCTGGCTGTCTGCCTACATCTGGTGTCTTTGATCTTCGTGTTATGGTTTTGGTAATTGCTTGATGAACTAAGATAAAATTATAACATGAGAAAGTTGATAAGAACATAAGAATATCACAAGTAATTATCAACATAAAGAAAAGTTTTCTGCATCTCTAATTTTCCAACACTATTTTGGTTATATGCACTAGTTGTATCACTAAAATTGTATCACCATCACGTAAAATTGTAAATGTTTTAGTTTCTAAATTCTAAAGAGATTTGAACCTACCTATCTTTCATTTTTGTATATGTTAACAATTCACTAATTTGTTATATATATCACAAGTAAAATGATATATATTCAATATGAGGAATATACATATACTGTCAATATTGTCAACATTCGTCATGTCACTTACAAAAATTGAACCTAGGTGGGGAGGATTCCACTCCTTCCAACCACCTAAGATAATCCCCATTGCCAATATATATACATATATAATGTGTGTGTCCTCCATGTCATGTTTTTGGGGTCATCGTGTCAACTGACCTATTTGACATATGATATTCCCCCCTTGTTAGATGCAACACAAAAAGTTTCTTAAAGGGATCCAAGCTTGAGCTTTGGATTCTTTATGTGGTGGTTTTATTGGTTGACCACTAAGCATCTTCACTTTATTTAGTGGTTTTTGGTTGACCACTAACCATCTTCCATTGATACAATGTGGTGGTTTTGGATGATCATTAACCATATTGATTTGAACAATGTGATGGTTTTGGTCTACTATGTTAAAAATTAAAATAGGCACAAATGAAACAAAATATTATGGAAAAGGCTTAAGCCATCTTCTACACATTGTATTGATCTCAAGATATGAATTTAAAGTATATGAATTAAACCATTCTAGATCTATATCTTACTATGAACTCATCAATGGATCATGGCAACACCTCATCAAATATCACGGTTAACTACTCATATCAATGTGTTCTCAGATTTTGTAATTGTTTAGGGACTCATAATCTAAAATCGACAATAACAATTTATCCCATGCATATTCATCATTGTGCAAAGTAAATAGAAAACAGTGAAATAGTACTAAATTCAAATTTGTAAATGTTAAAAACATGATTTAGATTCACATTTAGTACATTGATTTATAACCCATAAATGAAATAAAAATAGTAAAATATTGATGCACTGATTTAAATTCATCAATCTAGAATCTAATTAGTACTAAGAAAAATAGTAGATACTGAAGTCTAAAATAGTAAACTGAAATTACTTGAAGTCAAAAATAGTAAAGACTAACAAGTCAAAGACTCAGTTTGAGGTATCTAGAGTCAAAACAGAAAAGTTTAAATTGAAAATTATCAATGGGCAATGGACATTGAAAATAAAATGAGCATCAAAGAGTTAAAGTGAATAAAACATAAATGGAGTGAAAGTGACAGAATTTTTTCATATTTTGCTTCTATTTTGCTTTTTACTTTTTCATTTTTTATTTGTATAGGCAAAAAATTGGTGGGGACACCAAGATGCACCCCTTTTTTTGCAGGGTGAGAAGAGGGGTGGTGGTGATGCCCAGAAATCTCTCCTTCATGGGGGGCATTGTTATATCCCTCTCAAATAAATTACCCTTGGGATGAAATCTTGGGTTAAGGTTTCAATAAGCACATGACAAATTTGTATTTTATAACAGTATTGCAGTACTTCTTCAATCTATAAAACAATGATTATCTTTTATTGAATGCACAAGTAGTATAAATAAGAACTCAGACAACAGTTGATTTCACCAACAAACACTAGAAAGTAGGGTCAATTCAACAAGCAATTACCGAAATTACAAAATCCAGAGTTTCCCAATAACACAAATGTAGTTTCTAGGCTTACAATTGTAGTTATTTCCTTGTTTCTACACAACAACGCTAGCAAACCTTGCTGAACCCTACACTGTTATTCAGCTCCTGCTGCCTCAATTCCCTAGTCAATTGGCACGCTAATTTCTTCCTTGGGTCCTTGTTGTTATCCAGTTGTAGCCTCAAATCCCTTAGCAAGCCCCCCGCCCCCCCCCCCCCCCCAGGCCACTTGTTTCCTTGTATCTGACCCTATGCCAACATGTTGTAGGTTAAAATTCCACTTCAGGCAGCCTGCTAGCATAGACAACCAATTTATTGCTCTATCTCCAACCCTTATTGCCTCAGAACCTAGGTTTCATCCCTCGCTTACCTTGGAAATATGGTTAGTCACCTCAAAATGATTAGTTCCATCCCTTGGGGCCTCAAAAACTATGTTCCAGCCCTTGCTTACCTCAGAAGATCATTTGCTACCTTGGAAAGATTGGTTCCAACCCTCGTTGCCTCAGAACTAAGTTCCAACCAAAATTCTGTCACTTTTAGCAAGAAAGATAGAAGGATTGGCTAAGGTGGAATATTTCACCACCGAATCCAATCAGAAACAGGGGTCTTATAAACCCTCCAAAACCCTCAGCCCAAAATCAAAAAGAGTAACAACCCATGGTGATTATAATGACTCTCCTCCCTTCCTTTTATAGATTCTCTTTCAGGCATTTCCCTCCTAAATTCAAATTTGAGTTACTTGCAAGTTTCCCTCCATCTGCCCCGATTTTATTTTTATAATCTAATGTTACCTTAGTAACATTAAATAATAATTACCCCCCCTTTTTAAATGACTATAGGCTATGGGGTTAAATAGGCTACTACGTCCTTCCTTGGGCCAATTAATTTGGATAGAACATTCTAACAGTCCCCCTTTTGGGGACACTCATCCCCACACCAAGGAAACGTACCCTATTGTGTTTCCCCAAAAGGGGGATTTGGGGAAATGTTTTCCCAACCCCCTCCCCCAACAAAAAATCCCAGGAGTGGGGGAAACATGTGGAAAACACCCCCCCACCCTAACAAATCCCAAGGGTGGGGAAACATGGGGAGCACACCCCCACCCTAGGGGATGCATCCCCGTGGAACATTGATCATAAATTCTCTAATCATAATCCTAATACTTAAAAACACAATCATATGAACAAAGACAATGATCATAAATATAGATCCACCCTTATGAGCACAAACAAGCTCTTATAGTTACAAGGATAATGAAATGCCAGTGGTCCTTTATAAATGTAGGAACAACATCATTATATGCAGGTCGCAATCTATAAAACAATGATGATCTTTTATCGAATGCACAAGTAGTATATACATGAACTCAAACAACAGTTGATTTCACCAGCAAACACTATGAAGTCCCTTGTTGCTACACAATCACACCAGTAAGCCTTGTTGCTCACCTAAATTGTTATTCAGCTATTGCTACCTCATTTCCCTAGTCAACCGACACCTTTTTCCTTAGATCCTTGTTGTTAGCCAGTCGTAGACTCAAATCCCAAAGCAAGCCCCCCTAGGCCACTGTCTGCCTTGTATCTAACCCTATGCCAGCTTGTTGTAGGGTAAAACTCCATTTCATGCAGCTCGCTAGAATAGACAACCAATTTGTTGCTCTATCTCCAGCCCTTGTTACCTCAGAAACTAGGTTTCATCCCTCACTTGCCTTAGAAAGATAGTTAGTTGCCTCAGAAGGATTAGTTCCATCCCTTGGTGCATCAAAAGATAAGTTACATCCCTTGCTTGCCTCAAAAAGATGGATTTCTACCCTAGAAGGATTGGTTCCAACCCTCGTTGCCTCAAAAACTAGGTTCCAACCAAAATTCAGTCACCTTCAGCAAGAAAGAGAGAAGACTTGGCAAGGGTGGAATATTTGACCACTGAAACCAATCAAAAAAAGGGGTCTTAAAAACCTCCAAGAGCCTCAACCCAAAATCAAAAAGAGTAACAACCCATGATGATTATAATGACTCTATTCCCTTCCTTTTATAGATTCTCTTTTGGGCATTTCCCTCCTAAATTCAAATTTCAATGATTTGCAAGTTTACCTCCATCGGCCCCGATTTTATCTTTATTATCTAATGTTACCTAAGTAACATTAAATAATACTTACCCCCATTTTTAAATGACTATAGCCTATGGGGTTAAATAGGCAATATACTTCATATACTTCAGCGGTATGCTCTGATACCGATGTAACGAACAAGGTTTGTATACCTACAATAATCTTCAAAATACTTCGAAGACAAAGACATCCATTGTAGGACAAGTAATTGTATATCGAATAGCATATAAAAGAAATTGATGAGATATGAGACGAATACAATGAGGGTGAGGGCCTGCTTATATACCCTAGGAAAGTACCTCTTCACCAACGGTTATGTCCTTCGGGAAATACTTTTTCATTAACTAGTTACTAATTAATCATTATTTATTACTATTATTCTTTTACATTATTTGTATTGTTTTATATATATTTTTATTCATAACATTGCCTTCCTCTTCAGAAAGCTTTGTCCTGAAAGCTTACTAATGAAAGGGCTTGATCTCTTTTCCTGTTTCGATTATCTTCTCGTCTTTGAACTTTCATCTTCGTTGAAACAAGACGATATGATGCTGAGTGATAGACACAATTTTCAGACTGAGAATGGATCGGAACATCCTAGATTAACCTTTTCTGGAACCTCTCGATCACTAGAATTTTGTAATAAATTATTATCACAGGACTGGATCCTACAAACTTCAGTATTCCTTGGAACATAAATTTGTTGCTTCTATTCTGAATGGTTCAAATATGTAGACTTAGTTGCCTTCTCTTGTGATTCGAATGTCGATAAGGAACTCTTGCAGTTTGATCTTGCCCTAATTTGTTTGTGGTGATTTCCCGATTTACCTCAGGTAGTGTTGTTGTTGAGTTGGTTACTGAATAATCACTTGGAATTTCCATTGTTTGAACTGCGATATCTGCATTGGTTTTAATAGGTTTCTCTTCTTCTTGAGTTGTGATATTGACTGGATCAGAGTTCTAATTTTTTCTTCAACTTGGACTGAAGACTTCGACACTTCTTTCATGAAAAAATCTACTAATTTGTTGTTCAACGATTTCGTATTATTTTTAAGTTTCTTAATTTGAGTGAGTAGACTCTAATTATGATTTTTGAAACGTAAGAGTTCCTAATTTTCTAAGTCAACTTTATTTTGGCATTCAAGCTTCTCGTCTTTTAAACACTTGATTTGTCCTAATAATTTTTTGTCAAGGTCCTTTAAGCGTAAATTTTACTCTTCTTTCTCTGATAGACTTTCGTTGAATTTCTTGTCAAAACTTTCTGTTTCTTGTTCTAAATTGTGCTTCTTAGTTTTAGACTTTTTGACTTGTACAAGTAGTTTCTGGATATGATCTTTTAAAGGAGAATTTTCTTCGTTTTTATCGAATATGGCCTCGTCAAGCTCTTTTTGCTTCTCCAATATTGAGTTTTTATTTATTTGAGGTATCAATTTCGTAACATCCTTAAAGTCTTCTGATGAGGACATTATCGATTTTGACTTCATTGTCATGTCTTGAAATGTGATCATCTTTCCCTTATAAGAAAACATCAAAAAAAAAACTCTATGTTTAACATGATCGCACCCAATTCCCTAAACCAAGGTTGACTAAGAATTATGTGAACCTCTATGGCATACATTTTTAGAACACGAAATTGGGATATGAACTCATAATGATCTATTGTTATTTGTAAATCATTAATTTCATATTTTTTTCCAAAAAAATATGTTGTTTCGCCGACATTGGCATATGAAATTAACAATTGATTCGCCAAATTAATATTTATGTAATTTTTGTCGTTGCTTGTAATAATAGCGATATTAACTTTTTTCCCTTGGATAGTCCCTCTTAATGTAGTTAACTTAAGATGTGTGATTATAATACCCTTATAGGAAAATCGTCCTTCCTTCATTTCTGAATTAGACTCCATTTGCTTCATCTTGAATATTAAATACTTTTGTCCCCTTCTTTTTTTAATTAAAACTAGAAAATTTACCTTCTTTTTTTTAAGACAGAGACCTTTTAATTAATTGTACTATTTAACATAGTTGGTTCATTTATATATATATATATATATATAACCAACCTTCCACCTTTTTTTGATGTGACGTCAATATACTATATGTTAATTTAAACATTGTTATTTTAGTCTTGGATTAATTAAACCTTGTAAATAATTCCTTTTATGTTATAAAGGGTCATTTGACTATTTAGAATGGTGGTAGCATATCGTGATGAAAATGAGCCACAAATTAATTAACATATTGAGAACAAGGGAAGACGATGAATCTTGCGTTTTGACCCAATGTCCAGTGCAACATTTTTTATCAAAGAGATTTTGAATGGCCAATGGTACTAATTATACGTAATTTGGAGTTTACCAGCGTGTTGAGCCTGATGTTTCTAAATTTTGGACATGAGAAAGATGGATGCGACTTGGAAACAACAACTATCACTATTGTTGTCGGTCGTCTGTCGATGGCAGCTTTTGTCTGTCTAGGCGCTACGACTAACGACAACAACTATCTTTCCGTGAGGCTGTGGTTGTGTGTAGCAAGGTTGATTCTCAACAAGGACAATGTCGGAGTTCGTGGTGGTTGGTCAGCGGCATCAGTGCTGCTTGGCAGCGTCTATAGAGGCTTCAACAGTGGCAGATGGGACGGAGGATGGAAGAAACATGGTGCATTGGTGTGGTTATGGGGTGAGTAGTAATGTCTACCATGACGGTGATGATAGAACAACCAAGATCATCTGGTGGCAGAATTGCTAGACGGTGGTCGAAAGGGTGGTGCTAGGCGGTCTAGGTTGTTGGTTGCTGCAAGTTTGAGTGGCGGCTACGTTGGCGGTTGTTTCTTTTATTTGATTTTGATTTATTTATTTACTTATTTATATATATGTTTTTTATTTTTTATTTTTATATGTATTTTTTTCAGGCTTTTTATATATTTACTTCTCTTTTCATTTTCATTTTTCTTATTTTTAAATTTATAACTTTTTTAAATTATTTTTTTAAATACCTCTATTTTTCTCTCTTTTTTTATAATTTTTTTCTATAATATATGCACCTTTTTTTTTCTTTTTCTAATATATATATATATGGCCAAAGACCTGACACGAAATGGAGAATCTCCAAAATTCTTGTAGCAAAACGCTTTCAATTTCATGACAACAAAGTTGAGGCAAGGTTGATGGCCAAAGGCCAGATCAGACTGGTTATGTGCAACAGTGGAGCGCCAAAGGATCAAACAGCTCTGATACCAATGTAACGAACAAATTTCGTATACTTCAGCGGTATGCTATGTTAACATTGTAACAAACAAATTTCTTATACCTGCAATAATCTTCAGAATACTTCGAAGACAAAGACATCCATTGTAGGACAAGCCATTGTATCTTTAATAGTATATAAAAGAAATCGATGAGATATGAGATGATTACAATGAGGGTGAAGGTCTGCTTTTATACCCTAGGCAAGTACCTCTTCACCAACAGTTATGTCCTTAGGGCATACCTTTTCATTAACTAGCTAACAACTAATCATTATTTATTATTATTATTTTATATATATTTTTATTCATAACAGGCTACTACGTCCTTCCTTGGGCCAATTAATTTGAATAAAACATTACAAACACCTAAAAGAAACCGTTTTTTGGGGGGTGGGGGGTCGCCTAAAAGTCTCCCTTTTGGGGACATGCATCCCCACTATTGAAGAATCTAGGGCAAATGGGTTAATAAGATTCTTCTCACGATGATAACTATTTGTGAGGTACATTTTACTTTTTCTTATTAGCACAATCTTCTCTTGTTATTATTAGAGTGTATTTTCTTACTTCATCAAATAGTTACCAAAACAAAAGAGACAAGAACACAAGATGTTGGCTTCTTGCCAGGTCCAAAACCTCTCACTCTTTGAGAGAAAAACCCGCATAAATTCTTCTTGTAGATATTCCAATTGACGAATACCAAGACCATGACCCTTGACCTATTTGGCCACTCCAAGACCAAGAGACCAATCTTCTTCTTCTTCATTCTTGAGATCATCATCACTACTATTGAAGTCATCATTGTTGTAACATTGAGGCCATCGCTACTGCACCACTAAGATCATTACTGTTGCACCATTGTTGTACCTTCACTGAGATCTTCACCATAACAACGAGATCTCGATACTGGGATATATATATATATATATATATATATATATATATATATTATATAGATAGATAGATAGATAGATGAGAGTTGCACCTAGATTCACTGAGATCATGACCTTGTAGCCATGTATCCATCAAGATCATGATTATATCTATGCAGAGACCATGATTACATCTATGCCGAGATTATGACTGCGTCTAAAATGTATGTCGAGACAAAGTGTGTCACTGTGGGGTTACCGAGATCCTCCTCATCACAAATATGTTGAGACTGCAAGGAGACAGGTCCGAGCCCTTTTCTATGGTATCTGAGGTTGCTTCTATGATCACTGTATATGTAGGTCGAGACTTCATCTCTGTGGTACCCATCTGAAAAACACAGAGATACTTGTTTGAATTCTCTGCCTTTTGTGGTGATCCTAGCCACATATAAATAGTGGTTTGCCTCTACACTTGAACCAGCATGTCATGTTGAACGGGTGTGTCTCCATAGGTGAGCCGACAAGACTTCCCCTGTTATTGTTTGGAGGCCGACTTCTTAAAGAAGGATTGTGCTTGTCTTTGGAGGGCTTCTAGACATTTCTATAGACTTGTATACATTAAACATAGGCTCAAGAAGAGCTCTTCATACATGACAATAATTCTAGACTCTAAATGACAAATCTTATTATTCTAAAATCACTTGCTAATGAAACCCATGAAGCATGTTTACAATAATAATTTTGTTATCTTTATTACATCACTTACATCAACGATAATTACATGTCATTATGAAGACCGAGCCTAGTTACAGTTTCTTCAACACCTACACCGAGGAAATGTACCCCGTTGCGTTTCCCCAAAAGGGGGATGTGAGGAAATGTTTACCCAACCCAACCCCCTCCCCCCAACAAAAAATCCCAAGAGTGGCGGAAACATGTGGAGCACACCCCCCACCCTAACAAATCCGAGAAGTGGGGGAAACATGGGGAGCACACCCCAACCCTAGGGGATGCATCCCTGTGGAACACTTGTCATAAATGCTCTAATCACAATCCTAATGCTTAGAAATGAAATTATGGCAATCATATGAACAAAGACAATGATCATAAATATAGATCCACCCTAATGAACATAAACATGCCCTTATAGGTACAAGGATGCAATAATGAAATGCGAGTGGTTCTTTATAAATGTAGGAACAACATCATTATATGTAGGTTGCAATTGCTACAACACCTTAAATGTAAGTCATAGTCCATGCAACATCAAAAATGCAAGCCAAAGTTCAGATGGCATCATGCATCACACGTACAAGTGGCAATCCAAATTTCAGAGGTTGCAGATCTAAATTTCATATAATTGGACAACAGGCCTATACAGTGAAGCAGCAGGTCCATACTTCCCTGGTCTGGGTTCCATAACTTTAAATGCATCTATAAGTCCCATAATGATATGCAGGCAAGGATCATAAATGTTGGCTCTTGTGATTGAACCAAAGATAAAACCTGGTATAGGGGGTGTTGAGTGCACAAGCTATATTTGAGACAAACAATGTCACTATTTTGTTGGGAGGCACCAGGAGGTGTTTTGAGAGGCACACAAAGTTTAGGGAAATAACGTGACATGGAAGTTACAAAACCCTAGGAGGTAAGTTGGTTCCTGTGGTGCCTCCTATTGCTTGAAACTTAAGGACCACTTTCTGAGTCCTAGGTCCATGTGTCCTAGGTATTCAGCGTAATTTAGGTTTCTCAATACTTCCATAAAATGATAAAGTTATGATGCTCCCATGACCCTCTTGGACATTATTATTATTTTATTTTATGTGCAAAGGACAAACTTTATAACTAATGGTCGTCAGATACACAGGTATCAAATCTCTAGCAACTTTTTTCTGCATCTGTTCATTTATGCTTA
The DNA here is from genome assembly GCA_000404065.3 of Pinus taeda. Lineage (NCBI taxonomy): Eukaryota > Viridiplantae > Streptophyta > Pinopsida > Pinales > Pinaceae > Pinus > Pinus taeda. The sequence continues at coordinate 17,389 of APFE030363276.1, read as the reverse complement.
TTAATAGTTTTCAACCTGACCAATTGTCTTGTGTTCTTTGGGGGGAAAACCTGTATTTCCATTGAATAAGGTATAAGGATTTTTGCAGAGTTTGAAGAGCATGGAGGAAAAAGGATCCAGCAAGCATGGCAGAATTGATAATTGTTCCGTGTAAGACCATAAATGTTCCAGAAACAGAAATGTGAAGGGAAACAATCATCAATCGTCTTTCTCAGCCTCAAAAAACACACCAATATGAATGATTGAATATGATGAAGAATGATCATCTTTATATTCAGTATGATGACTGATTTATGACTAGGAATCATTCAGGAATCATAACAATCATATCAAAAAACCAGAAACAGGGGAATAAGCCTGAAATGATGAATATTGCCATTAATCGTCACGCAATGATCAATTAGTTATAACTTATAATAATCAATTATCTATAGGAGGAGATGTATATTTTGATGTAATCAAATCAACGAAAAGAAGACAGTGGCATTGATCATTTTGAAGTTTGAACTATGTCAATTGAATATCAAGCACATTGTCTGTTTGAACAGGAAATTGAGATTTCCAAAGGTTTGGGACATTTCGGGTTTCTCCCTCATGTACAGACCCTGTCATTGGTTCTGTAGATAATTTCTTTACACTCAGGTGTGCTTCCATTTTCTTTGTCTTTTTGTTGTTTTCAGTCTCATATATTGATGCCACAGTTGTCTGCACCAATAAGCCAACCACTGTCAGTGTCTACATTGCATTTTAAGCAAACCACTGTCAATGTCTACATTGCAATTTTAAGCCAACCAGTGTCAATGTCTACATCGCATTTGTATCTATCCTCTAGGTGTGTGAGATTGATATGCACAGAAGTGATTCAACTGCCAACCCTCTAATGCTTTCATTCTAAGTGCTGGTATTCATAAAGATTTTTTTCTTATATCTACAACTGTGAGTAATAAACATCATTACTCACCTGTTTACTTGGCTCTGATGATAACTGCATGACTGCAAATGGAGGTTTTTCCACTTATCTATGGATTCATTCATTTAGTGTTGATAGGATGCTTGAAACACTTGACCTTATTGGGACTCTGGAAAATGTGGTGCCCCATTTGATTTCGTCAACAATGTGAAGTTTGGCCCCTATTTTTTAGCAAAAGACTCCACAAACCAATAGACAGATGGTTGATTTGAGCAACCCCCTTGTTATTTATGTTTATTTACATGAGATGGTTGATTTGAGCAACCCCACTTGAGATAACAAAGCGTCAACTCGAAAGTGACAGGCATTGTTGGCATGACAGTGAGAAACACTTCTAATTTGCTTGTCACACTCCCAAATAAAATCCATGATTGACAAAGGGCAACATTGAAACTCAACACTCTTAACAATGTTACTGGTCTACTTCATAAAATTGCATTTAAGTGTTGGCTTAACATACTACAAAAGGAAACCAACATCCCCCTCCCCCTCTTTCACCTACATAAAATTTTAGAGAATGCTTAACCATTGAAGCGACTGGACTTTAAACAGTGATAATATAATATACCTCCAAAACTTATTTGACAACTTTCAACGGCATCATGTCGAAAACTTGCTCCACTCTAGACATAAAAAAGTTCCCAAAGAGATACCTAGTGTTATTTTAATTGCATTAAATACAATACACCTATCGTGGGTATTAAGCTGAACAATTTTGGTAATCTGTCATTAAGCAAACTCAGCACTTCTCTGCTGTCCAAACAGGGGCAAATTCAGCCCTTCTCTACTGTCACAGACACAACATACTCAGCAGCCCTACTTGGGCAAGGCCTACTTTCCACATGCCCTCATGGCCCTCCACAGGTCTAAGGCCTACTAGGCCTTCTCCTCCACAAGAAGCTCTTTTGCCAAACACAAGAATCAACCAGTCACTCTTGTACTTGTAATTTTCCAAAGGGTGCAATACCATGGGTCTATACCGTGGCTTCTAAGAATACCATGGGTCTATGGGTGCAAAGCCTCCATCAATTAGCCCACTTGCCCCACACGTGAGAATACTCCCGATGCTACCCAAAACATCAACACTCCCTCTTAGCGAGGGATGTAACCTCACAACGCCACCGAAAAGTGGCTCTGCCTTCGAACCTTGAACACATTTACACCCTTGATTGACTACCACAGCTTTTCCATATGAGACACATTTCCAACCTTGATCAGCTACCACAGCTATTTCATATGACACAGAAGCAATTACCACTTTATGAAAAGGACCCTTCTTCGAAGACAACCTGCTCCTAGAAGCCTCCAAATCCTGAGCATCCTGTATGGCCACCTTGTACCATGACAATATTGGAAAACTACTCTCTCGTTTGCATGGTCATCCTGTACCATGACTCTTGGAAGACTACTATCTCCCACCTAAATTGCCATCTTGTACCATAACTTCCTAGACCTGAAACTTGTCTTCATCTTGTTGTAGAATGTAACTAGGTCTGGTCTTCATAATGACATGATCTTTGTAAATGATGTAATAAATAGAACAAAATTATTTTTGTATGACTTGTTGCATGGGTTTCATGAGCAAGAGGTTTATTTATTAGTGGCTCCCATTGAGAGCCTTAGGATTTATTAACAAGTCAAAGAGTCAATGTCATGTATGAAGAAGCTCTTCTTGAGCCTATGTGTAATGTATAAAAGTCTATAGAAATGTCTAACAGCCCTCCAAAGACAATCCTCTTGAGGAAGTCAGCCAGCTAAAGGAATTAAATACACTTCATGTCGGCTTACAATTAAAAGTCACATCCCTTCTTCAGTTCAAGTCACTAAATATGGAGGACAAACTACTATATATACCCAGCTAGGGTCTGTGCAAAACAGAGGTATAGGAACTCAGATTCCACAGTAATTTCGATGGGTACAGTGAGGCTCAGGGATCAGGGATCCTCTGCAATCTTCAGAGGAATACAAGTTCTGAGATCCACATTACAGGAGTATAGATTTCGGATGTCTCTGCAACTGAGATGGGTAATTACAGAGATAAGTATCTTTGTGTCTCGGCCTCCTCATGATCACAATCTCGGCATACTAAAACACAGTCATAATCCATGCTAAACGCAGTCACTGTCTCAGTTATCTCTTAGTAATACGCTCTTGTCTTAATTATGATGAAGAGGATCACGATGATCCCACAGTAGCACATACAGTCTCTGCCTATTTGTTATGATGAGGATAATATACTCTCGGCTTGCTCACTGTCACAGTCTCAACATAACTCCAATGGTGAGGATCTTGGTCAGGGAGAGAACATACCCTGTCTCGACATACTGAACAGTCTCATCATATCTATGATGACGAAGATCTCAATGCATGGAGAAAACACAGTCATAGACTCGGTATATTTGAGATGAAGAGATCTCACAGTGACACACCATACTAGATGCAGTGATGATCTCAGCACAGTTTCAATTATGATCTCGGTATAGATATAATCCTGATGAAGACATAATTACAAGGTGAAGATCTCAGTGAAGATGTGACAATGGTGCAGCAGCAATAATCTCGTTGTTATGAGTATCTCAGTCAAGGTGCTGTAATGATAACCTCGGTGAAGCGGCAGTGATGATGATGATCTCAGCAGTAACAAAGAAGAGGATTGGTGTCTTGGTCTTGGAGTGGATTAACAGGTCAAGGGTCATGGTCCTGGTAATCATCAATTGGAATCTCTATAAGAGGAATTTTGTGTGGGGTTTCCTCTCAAAGAGTGAGGTTTTGGCCCTGGTAGAAATCCAACATCATGTGTTCTTGTCTCTTTTGTTTTTGGTAACTATTTGATGAACTAAGCAAACACACTCAAATAATAAGGAAAGATTGCACTAATAAGAAAAGTTAAAAGAACCTCACAAATAGTTATTATGAGAAGAAGAATCTTATTAACTCTAATTGCCCTAGACTCTTCAACATTGTATCAGAGCTAAGGTGTTGAAGTCAAAGTAAGGGTGGCAAAAAGAGACATTCAAGGATCAGCTTCAAGAAGGGCATCAAAGCAAGTTGAAGGGCCTTGTCAAAATTGAAGGATCAGTCTACAACAGGCATCTACAATAGCAAGGGTTTTTGTCTATATATTCAAGGAGACAGTCTGCAACAGCAAGAACTTTTGACTCCACAGTCATCATCAAAAGGCCACCAAGACTCTCAGCAAGATGTCTACAAAGCAATGAAGCTGAAAGGAATTCAAAATCAAAGATCACATCATCTTGAAAAAGGTTGAAACCCTAGAAGCAGTCCTGATCTACACTACAAAGGAAGGCAAATATATTGAAGGCAATAAGGCATGGACATCTTCAAAATATCATCTCCTTGCCCTAGAAGAAGATCATCTGAGGAAGCAGCAAATCATCCTCATCAAAAGGAGCAACCTTTTCTATTGAGGAAAGGCTCTCTCATTTGAAAGAAGATCATCCACGAAGAAGCTCTAATATATGTTCTTCAACCATCATCAAAGCAATTAAGGAGAAGATTTCATCTTCACATGTCAAGTAAGTATCTTTTCATTATATAATTAATTTTGGTTAAATGACTCCGTGTTTGCAAGGAGATCTATAAATCGGTTGCGTCATCAAGATTCCTTGCATAAGAAAGGAGGATAGAGATGGTCACCCGGAAGAGAAGTCATATGAAATCAGTCCTAGGTCCTCTCATCCATATGTACTAGGAGAGGTGACATAAAACAGAGATATGATATGCTAGAAGATATACTCTCTGAAATACAGTGAAGAAGGTCATATCACTTAGACCTAATTGAAGGTATCAAAGAATGAAGGAATATCTTCATAAGATCTCAATTGGGAGATGAAGATAATCATCATTGTTCTAACTGATAGGCAAGGTAACAAATTTCCATGAACAAGAAGGTTACCTCATTCAACAATTTGTGGTCTCTATGCTAGATAGAGAAAAGTTGATGGCAAAAGTATTGAAGGTTAAAGGACTCAAACATGTCCAGAATGGAAAGGGGAATTTGATCCTCGAATAGTATAGCTAAGATTCAATGCTATGGAAAGATTATGGAAAGAAAACTCATATCGTCGGAAGCATGGGAAATTTGATCCTCGAATAGTATGCTAAGATTCAATGCTATGGAAAGATACTCATATCGCCGGAAGGATGGAGGAAGCTGAAGAAAAGGACAAAGGAAAGAGGGAGTAACAAATCTCTATTACAATTGAGATGATATCCCTCGCAAAAGGATCATATCATAAGCTCCTAAATCTTTTGTTACACATATGACCGTGATAATAAGATGTATCGTGGCATCATGGAAGCATTAGAAACAAGAGCTCATGACATCACCATGTCAATCATGAAGGACAAACTCCATGGTAGTCAAACATGAAGGATATAGCTCTTGGGAACCTCACTGAACATTGAAGGAAAGAAATATGTCATCCAGGACAAGGCTCATCATACATCAAGTCAAAAAGGAAACATCTGCCAAATGGCGATATGCAAGATCCTCAATATTCTCTAATGAAATCCTCATCGAAGGGTTCACTTATCTAGAGAGGAAGAAAGTGTTTCATCAAAAACTCCAACTTGTGGAATTCATGTTATGGTGACATAAGAGAAGAAGCAGATCAAGGGGTTGAAGACACTTCAATCAAGGAAGTTGTTGGAAGAAGCCTAGATGACCTAAAAGGTTAAATGAGGTATGTATACTTGTGTTTAATATCATAATGTCATGTCATATGGCTGCAAGTAACATGGATCATTACTATCTTGAGAAGCATGATCAAGAGAAAAAGGATCTCCTCCTCTAGAAAAATGCAGAAAGACATAAGTCACTCTAGATGAAATCAACATAATATGTCCTCATATGAAGTATGAGGTGGTTCACTACAATTAAGAAACTCTGATTAAAATCTCTTGGGAATGGAATGTGTGAGGAAGGAAGAGAAGTGAGATATGCAACCCTGATGAAGGCGATCAACATCCAAAAGACCAAGAAGACTTGACTAGGAAATTTCCCAAAAAAATATGAAGACTTTGATGGAAAAGATGAAGACCCTTGACAATGGATATCTTTGGGAGATGTGTCAACATGTATGCAGGATGTTGATACCTATAGGAAGATGCCATGATGAAGAGCCATCTCGTAAGGCATGATTTGATTTAATATTATGTTTTGATTTCTTGAATAATATCTGGATGAGTTCATGTAGGGCTTCTTGAACAAGAGCTGTAAGTACAAGTACAACTAGCATTCATGTGGCAAATGGAAGAAGCATAATGAGAAAGAATTAGTCACATGAAGAAGGTTCAAAATATGTACCAAGAAACCCACTTTCCATGAAGAAAGGAATGACATGATGAACTAAGGAGGAAAGTGATCGATGGTTGTCGCCCTACAAGAAAGAAGCTACTGAATTTCATGACATCAAGGAAAGAAGTTGATCAAGCAATGACCCACGAAGAAGAAGTTGTTGATGTATAGGAGAGTCCCTAGCTAAGAGGGAGCTCTGAAAAGTTCTTGATTAAGAGGGAGCTTGGGAAAGTTCCTAGTCAGAGGGAGCTTGGGTACATTCCTTCAAGGAATGGGCATATCTTCCCCAGTTGAGAGGGAGAGATAGACACAAAATTCTTGTCTTCATTTGGGAAGAAAGAATGGAGGATTGGGTAATCATCTGGCATCTGATACTCTTTGAGGATATGTAGGGCATCCAAGATAAGAGTAGGCAAGAGGACTGATATTCTTTGAGGGCTAGGAACCCAAGATAAGAATAGTCCTAGAAGGTCATGCTCAATGAACATCTGGGTGGGTATGTACCTTGAGAGACAATGATGAAGGTGTCTATAGTCATTGGTCTCACCAACATTGCGCTCTGATCTAATGAGAGATAGAGTTGTCAGTCAAGGCCTTATTGTGGAAACAATGTTGGTTATTGATGCTATACAGATGGATTATCAATCTGATTCTTCTTATGAGAAATTCTTCAGATTGAAAATGACCAAGTACTATTATGAATACTTCCCTAGTTAAGAGGGAGTGTTGTAGAATGTAACTAGGTTCGGTCTTCATAATGACATGATCTTTGTAAATGATGTAATAAAGAGAACAAAATTATTCTTGTATGATTTGTTCCATTGATTTCATGAGCAATGTTTATTTATTAGTGGCTCCCATTGAGAGCCTTAGGATTTATTAACAAGTCAAAGAGTCAATATCATGTATGAAGAAGCTCTTCTTGAACCTATGTGTAATATATACAAGTCTATAGAAATGCCTAACATCCCTCCAAAGACAAGCACAATCCTCTTAAAGAAGTCGGTCAGCAAAAGGAACTAAATACTCTTCATGTTGCCTTACAATTAAACGTCACATCCCTTCGTTGGTTCAAGTTGACTAAATATGGAGGACAAACTATTATATATAGCTAACTAGGGTCTGCGCAAAACAGAGGTACAGGAACTTAGATTCCACTATAATTTCGATGGGTACAGTGAGGCTCAAGGATCTAGGATCCTCTGCAATCTTCAGAAGAATACAAGTTCTGAGATCCACATTACAGGAGTATAGATTTTGGATGTCTCTGCAACTGAGATGGGTAATTGTGGAGATAAGTATCTTTGTGTCTTGGCCTCTTCATGATCACAATCTCGGCATACTAAAACGCAGTCATGATCCATACTAAACGCAGTCACTGTCTCAGTGATCTCTTAGTAAAGCACTCTCGTCTTAATTATGATGAAGAGGATCACGACGATCCCATAGTAGCACATACAGTCTCAGCATATTTGTTATGATGAGGATAATATACTCTTGGCTTGCTCACTGTCACAGTTTCAACATAACTACAATGATGAGGAACTCGGTGCATGGAGAGAACATACCATGTCTCGGCATACTAACAGTCCCATCATATCTATGATGACAAAGATCTCAATGCATGGAGAAAACACAGTCATAGACTCAGTATATTTGCGATGAAAATATCTCACAATGACACACCATACTAGATGCAGTCATGATCTCAGCACAGTTTCAATTATGATCTCGGTATCGATATAATCCTGATGAAGGCATAATTACAAGGTGAAGATCTCAGTGAAGATGTGACAATGGTGCAGCAACAATAATCTCATTGTTATGGGTATCCCAGTGAATGTGCAGTAATGATAACCTCAGTGAAGCAGCAATGATGATGATGATCCCAGCAGTAACAAAGAAGAGGATTGGTGTCTTAGTCTTGGAATGGCTTAATAGGTCAAGGGTCATGGTCTCGGTATTCATCAATTGGAACCTCTATAAGAAGAATTTCGTGCAAGTTTTCCTCTCAAAGAGTGAGAGGTTTTGGCCTTGGCAGAAAGCCAACATCATGTGTTCTTGTCTCTTTTGTTTTTGGTAACTATTTGATGAACTAAGCAGACACACTCTAATAATAAGGAAATATTGTACTAATAAGAAAAGTTAAAAGAACCTCACAAATAATTATCATGAGAAGAAGAATCGTATTAACTCTAATTGCCCTAGATTCTTCAACACGTCTGAGTTGTTGACTCCTTTTGAAGCTTGACTCCCTCCTAAGCCTGCTCACTCCCTCTAACTCTAGATCACAAGCCTTCTCGGCCCTCACGGTCTCTGCTTGACCTTCACTCCCAATTTCTCACTTGGATCTCCAATGGCTATCTCAACCCTCTATTGATCTCACTCATTGCTTCTCATCCCCTCTACTATCTCAAGATCAGATATGGCCCTTGCTCGGCCCCTCCAAGCTCATATCTCTTCACAAGACCTTCACACTTGGATCATAATGAGTCTCAAATCATTTCTCTCTATTTACGCACCAAGCTACAATTGTCCACAACTCCTCGTTTGAATGATTTGCTCCATGTCTCATTAGACCTATTGATCCTAGCCTTCAACGCCCATACAAGCAATTTGTCATACTTAGCCAACTCTCTTGGCATGGTTCTTCAAAACATTGTTGCTACTTGCAATAGTTCCTACTGCTCACTCTCAAAGCTATCACCTGTGCAAATCTCATATCCAACTGCCCTTCTCAAATACCATGCTTTGATACCATGTTAGATTTGGTGCACTAGACTCAACACAAACACACTAGATCTAATAACAACTTCCACTTAACTTTACTCGATTGATAAACTAAAACGCACTAATGTGTCTAACTTTTACATAACAGAAACTTTAAAACTGGCAATGAGATCATGCATAGTAAACAAAAAACTACAGCCCCAAAACACAATTTGCATTAGCCCTTCAACAAGAATCTAGGGCTCCCATACAAGGGAAAGGGGCACTTTTACAATGCTCAGTAAAATGCCAAATCACAAGGGAAAACTTACACAAAAAAAACCTTGTCCTTACTCCTAAAACCCTCCTCAATCTCCATGCCACAGTGTACCCATTGTACTTGCCAGAGTCCACTCACTATTCGTTGCTCCTGTAGTTGTCCAATCACTGGAAGTCAACAACAAACTCAACCCTTCTTTGTTGTCCAAACAAGGGCAAACTTAACCCTTCTTTGTTATCACAACTATAGCATACTCACTAGCCTTATTTGGCTTGCCTAAGGCCTACTTTCTATGAGCCCTCTCAGCCCTCCACAAGTCCGAGACCTACTCAACCTTCTCCTCCACAAGATGCTCTCTTACCAACCACAAGAATGAATTACTAACCCTTCTGCATATATTTTTCCAAAGGGTGCAATACCATGGGTTATTAGAATATCATGAGTCATCATAATACCATGGGTCTATGGATGCAAATCCCAATCACTTACCCACTTGCCCCACATGTGAGAATACTCCCAATGCTACCCAAAACGTCAACAATATTAAGGATCATCAACATCAATTGCTTCTTCAATTGTCAATTAGGTTTATCTCAGGAAGTTGGCAAGAATGATTGCCATCATCCCCACCCAAGTTCAATTACCATAAGTGAAATGTTGAGCAAATAGCAAGTATATTGTTGTAATGGCTTAAAGCCTTGATTTTGAAAGACCATGTGCCCTAAAAAATCTAGGGTTTACCCTACATACAATCCTCAAAAGTTAGGGGAAGCACTTAGTGGTGTTCACCAAGCTTTGTAACCTAGATTAAATTTATATTAACAAAAATAAAAAATAAAAAATAAAAAAAAAAACTTGCTTGTTCAAACAAACTTTTTTGGTCTCATAAATTATAGTCAAAGATTGGTAACACAATTCAAGAAGTTAAAAAACGAAAAGAAAATACAACTAGCAAAACTAGAACAACTTATCAACAATTGATCAACAAGGAAACAATGATTGATCCAATTAAATTAGAGATATCTTCAAATGTTGAAGTACAAAGTTCAAACAACAAATACAAAAACCTTAACAAATCCAAGTGTCTCAAATAATAAAAGTTCAATGGTCAACACAATGACACAAGTGTATGAAGAAGATATAATACCAAATGTGAATCAAGAAAACTACAAAATTATGACAAGGAAAGATCATGTTACAAAGACACCTTACCGAAATCCTAATCATAAGAGATGATATTTTAGCCAATCTACATAACAAGATCGCTTTGAACAAATGGAATATTTTACCTATATTATGAAAGAGATCAATTTCAATGCAATCCGGTCTCAAAATACCAATGGTTATTCGAAAGGTAATAGAAAAACTCCTATCCATGAACCCTATAAACACATTTCCGTGGAAGAACGAACTAAGATGCATTCACCACTCAACAATACAATAATTTTGTCTTGTATTTCAAAGACCATTGTCTCATTTCTTCAACTCTAACAACATCAAGAATACTGTACCATATGAATACATAACCTTTGTATGCTTCAGTGTTGCACATATCACAATAATATTCGAATTATCGCAATATTATCGCCAAACCACCCTTTGCTGATATTATCGCCTTACATTATCACAATAATTTGCATGTTTTGAATTTATCGTAGTAATTTAGGTATTAATCGCGATAAATTCGATATTATCAACCTGTTCTCTGTCAGTTGTAAATTATTGCCAAAAAAAAATTATTTTAACCCTAATTTTTTAAAAGTAAGTTAGGGGATTGAGTTGTGAGGACACTACTTATTTCCAACACGCAGCTAAGGGGAAATCTATTGTTTGCATTTCAAATTTTTAATATTACCATTAATTGATTCAGGATGTTTGACAATGGTTTCGACCTCATTGGATTTTATATGGAGAAAGTAGAATTTTAGATTCCACTTAAAATCCAACAAAATTAACAGTTTTTAGGATTTCAAGATTGGCGGGATTGCTACGTTTCTACTGGATTTTTTGATGTACGCAGGCATGAAACTAACATTTAATCAATATCAACAAGAAATCTATGTACCTCGATGTTGGTGGCATTGAATATTGACCTCCTCCTTCATGACCCTAGTCAAAATTTACACTTCACAAGCAAAATCATTGATTAGGATGTTAAGCTTTTTCTATCTTATTTTAATTAGTGGGTGATCTTCACGAGTAGGATCCCAATATAGGCAATGATTTTTATGTCATGTAGCTATTTGTTGTGGCATGATTTTCTTTGGATTTCAAAGGCCATTTAAAGCCTCTCAGTCTGTATTGATCTATTTTGATTTAGAGGTGGATTGCACTTGATGATATTTTGGTTATATGCACCCTTGCTATACACATGAGAAATTTTTAATATTTGCATATAATAATTTGGATTCATATGAATTATATGTTCTTGCCAAATTTTGAATGTTTTATGTATTTTTTGGTTGACCAATCTTTTGGTTCAGTTGTGATAACATTATTGAAGGTGTTGTGACCATTTTCCAGCCAGCAAACAGGGGAAATTCGTTGTTTTCCTTGTCATGATTCATCTCATGAGATACATTTATTTTTGTTGTGAAACGATTTTGTATCATTCTATTAGATCAATATCAATATCTGATGTATCACTTGACATCTTATTCATCTTATATATCGATTTTTTTTTCATATTTATGTAGCAATGAGTTTGTTTGATGTTGGTGTTGCTTTATAAGTTAAAAAATTGAAGGAAAATTTATTATTTTTTAATTTTTTAATTTTCCCAATATTTTCCCCGATATTGTAATTTAAATTCCCGGCAATAAATTGTTGGTAACGATAAATGTAACATTGGTAAGCTTTTAGGATAAAGCAATCTTGTACGAGGAGCCAATGCAACAGATACAAAGTACATAATAATAATATTCAAACGGAACATCTCTAAAACATGTCTATTTATGTAAGTGACATTCAATGTATAGTTATCATCTATTCATTTATACATTAGTAATTATACATTTATTTATCCATATGCATTCATTTATGCCATCCTTTTTATGCTGAAATTTCAGAAAAATGCAGACTAAGAAATTCTCCAAACTTCATCTGCAATATAAGCTTATTTTGCACTTCTAAGCATGCAGCTCCTAATTATATTTATTATTGAGAATATATCACAAAATTTAAGGCTGCAATGTCCTTCATTGCTGCCCATATCTACAGACTATGTCACATGCTTCAGGTTTTGGTTTGGGTTCGGCGGTCATGAAATCCGAATAGAAATTGAAATTGAATAGAAATATAAGGAATCTACCAATAACAAAATTCAACTTTTTCTGGTACAAATGAATCAGAAGCTGAAATTTCAGAAAGCCAAAAACTTGGCCACATTTCACAAAGAGAGTAATAAAATTGATCGAAAAACTAACAATTCTATATGGACTAAATTTCCTTTCACCAACACTTAAAGATTTTCATTTAAATGAAACATAGAATTCAAGGACAATAAGCTCATCAGGCAGATAATGGTGAAAATCCAATAAGAAATACACTAAAGATGCCAATTCATCCATCACAGTTGAATTCTTACCTCTGGACCTGTAACCATCTTGGAACTGGCAGGCACTGATGACTGTGTAGTACGTGGATACTGTAGATGTTGTTGTTGTTGCTGCTGCTGCTGTGGCTGCTGCTGTTCAAATTCTTGTTGCTGAAGGGCAATTGCAAGTTGCAAATCTGAACTGCAATAGCATCATAATTGAAGTATTAAAGATAGATAATTTATTCTAATATTTAAGCATAGGATAATAAAGGTACAAAAGTCAAAAAATAGAAGTAGAACTTTACAAAAACACATGGAAACCACATGATACAATGGCTGCACTTAAAGCTGCAACTTCTAATCCTCACTCAAATCTACATTTGAACAAAGCTTTCAAATTTTGCCTTGGAACTGGAAAAATATAACTGGAACAACTTTCTTTTCATGATCTCAAAAGTATTTGCTTTGACCATGGGCTCAAAGTTCAACGACAAAATCTGCCCAAGGATTTGCAGTTGAAAGAGAAACTATTCAAAGCTGGACGGGAATCTAAGGATAGCCACGGCATAGTCTACTACACTTGCAACACCACTATGACGAAAACAAGTGTGGTGCTAATGTCCAAACACAAAGGAGAACCCACTAACAATAAGAAGCCCATGAGATTCCCTATGATGGTGAACGTTTATCCCATAGCATGTGAAGGTGCTGGACAAATTTGTTGAATCTTTCTAAAGACACACTAACTTGTTATACAGCTCCAGGACACAACTCATCATCTCACCAATCATGTATCAAAACCTATAAAGTTCTAGTGTGAATATTAGAATCACCTAGGGTGATGATGTCTCCTAACAGTGAGAGCTAGGAAATCTCATGATACAAATCATGGGGGATTTTCATCAAAGTCAAATATGCTACTTGAGGAGATGGGAAAGAAATAGAAAAACAATGAAAATGACTCAACATGGAGCCTAGCCTTGTCAAATCTGAAGCCACATGCATCTTGAATGTGTCAAAAACCATCATTGGCATCTTAGACCAAAGAGAATCATGGATGGGACACCAAACTCCCTTAGACCCACAAAGAGCACCAGATATTTTTGTCCTGTGTCAAAATTCAAAAAGATGAGACCCAAAAATATCATGTAACAGAAGGGAGAGCTTTCTGGAGGCTCTCACATGTCTCAATGAGAAAGAGCAAGCCCCACATGCTGAGCACATCATCTCAAAAAGTGCCTAGAAAATACCAAACTGAATTGTTAGTAGTTACACTTCTAATAAGCAACAAGGTAATATCTCCCCTAGTCCTATCGATTGTGTCATTTGATTATCCAAAGTCATGATGACCAACAAGTGGGAAATCATAAATGACAACACTAAGATCTTGCATCATTTCTAATTTGTTCTCTTCCCCATAAACCATAACTTGTTCTCTTTCCTTCTTGATCTCATGCACTTGCATTCATGTGAGATCGATGTACAAGGAAACTTGTTGGGTAGTGAGACAAATTTCTTCTTTGCTTTAAAGATCAGAGGCAGTCCTCTAAAGAGTGAAACTCAATAACAAAGGAGGAATTGACGGAGATATTGATGACCTCCACGCATGATCGACGTGAGTGTTTGTAAGTTACAAAGTGTCATGAAGAAAAATAAGACATGGCTGAAGAAGATTGAAAGAGGAGACAAGACCGTTAACCCTAAAAGTTCGATTCTTTTGCCCACCTAAGGTATTCCTTTTCAAATTTGGCATGTACCATGCAATCCACACTTCCTTTGACAACTTCAAAACCAGAGTTGTGTTTAATTTGTTTTTGATGTCAATAATGACTCATCGGATCAATGAAAGCGAAGAAGTGTAATTTCTCCCACCAAGGTTCAAGTCTCAAGGATCAATGAAAGCAAAGAAAAATAAGACATGATTGAAAAAGATTGAAAGAGGAGAGGAGACCATTAACTCTAACAGTTCAATTCCTTTGCCCAACTAAGGCTTTTCTTTTCTAATTTGGCATGTACCATGCAATCCACAATTGAGGGTATCATTTGAGTTGTGTTTAATTTGTTTTTTGTGTCAATAATGACTCATCGGATCAATGAAAGCAAAGAAGTGTAATTCCCCCCACCAAGGTTCAAGTCTCTCCAGTGACATGCTTTTGCTCATCAATGTTATTTAAACCAACTACTTTGGACCAGTTATAGAGTTTTCCAATCGTAACCAACCTCCCAAACTCGAACTGTCCAATTCTATAGAAAATTGACCAATTCCATCCCAAAGCATATAGACCCAGGAAAAGCAAGAAAAGAGACAACAAAAACCTTAAAACTAACCCTACACCCGCCTTGCATCTACTTAATGATGCGTCCCCTACACTTGTCTCACACCCTTCACATTGATCTGCTATCAACTTGTCAAAACTTTGGCAAGTGTTCATTTGGCATTATTCTTGTGTTTATTCAGATTGTTTCTTCAGATGATTTAGAGTGCTGAATCAGAAATTTTCTTGCATTGATTTGTGTGCTGATTCAGAAAGTAGATTGGAGTGTTCCTAAGAGTTATATTTTGTTGATCTAGAGTTTCTTTTTGATGATTTGGAGCTGTTGTTTCACTGATTCAAAGCTCTGATTTTGGACTGATTATTGGGAGCTGGTGTGTCTGATTTGGAGTGCTGCCTTGGTGCTTCTGAATGTATGTAAGAAATGCCTTGTAACCCTCATTCTTTTTACAATTAGTCTGCTGTTTATTTTCCTATACATTTACTAAAGGTAGGGTTTTATTTGCATGGCTGGTTTTGCTGATAGAGAGATTGCCATGGCCTCCAAAGATTTAAAAAAGACTTGGCATGGATCTGATGCCATGCAACTGGGGGACAAATGTATGCAACCACTGTCACAAGGAAATTGGAGGGGATTGCATACATACACTCAACACTTGGCAAATTAAACCTTGCTCAGAATCCTCCCCTGCCATGATGTGAGCTCTTATTGATGTCAATCAAGCAAAGAAAGCTAAGAACTCCACCAATCACTGAGATGTCCTCTCAATGTCCTGTGCCCATTCACTGTTATGTCTTCTCCCTTGGCCTAGTCTTTCTTTTATGAGCTTAAGCTATGACCAAATTCCTAACCCTAATCTCCAAAACTAAGTCACATGACATGAGACGTGAAGGACACAGAAAGATGAATGTCCAACACGAGACACAGGGACCTCAGAAACAGGACATAGAGGACACATTACACAGACAAACACAAGTTTGTTATATATATTAAAAAATATAAGAAATTAGTATATTAATATTATACATATAAAAATGAAATATAGACAGCGATACAATTTTTTTTAGAATTTAGAAACTAAAATCATTTCAAATTTTACATAATCATGATACAAATTTAATCATACAACCTTTTCTCTTTAGCCTATTGTCTTTGCTAAAACAAAGTTTTTTCAGCATTTGAAGTTACTATTGCAGCCCCACTTCCATCAGATGAGCACTAGGAGACCCCGAAGAAATGGAGGGGGGATAACATCAGCGGGGGCATTCCTCCCTTTCCTTTAATTTTTTTTCCAGCTACACTTGAAGATTTAGTGTAAAGTTTTGTAGATGTTCTATGCTAAGAGCAATTTCACTTTTCACACAGCAATCATACAAGTAGTTAAGCAAAATGCAGATAGAACATATAAGCAGATCTTACAGAAGACAAATCAGAAACAGGAAAAATGTGTGTGTTCGTTTCGGCGGTCAACAGGATGCTTCAACCAGCAAAGTCTCCTTTGGTCAGCCAGCCCAGCATGTGTCACAACAACCCTTCAACCAGTAGATGAGTCAACCCAAGTCAGTTCTACAAAAGTCAACGTTGTCCTGAAAAGTCAACGCAGGGGCAGCAAGCTAAAAGTCAACGGAGCACCAAAACGGTCAACCCTTTGACCTCGATTTTTGTGCCATGTAGTACGGCCTTCAAAAATCGAACCTTCCACAAGTTTCCAGCTTGATTGGACCAAGCGTTGACCAAAGTCAACGCTGGTCAAACTTTTTGCGAAACCCTAGCAGTAGAAAATCGTACTACAGCTCAGCCATACGGTCTGTCCTCTTCGTCCTTCCCACGTGTGGCTGAAATTCGTCCTCCAGGTAGCTCGTACTCTTAGGATGAGAGAGGAAGATGTGAGTTGTGTTGTGATGAAATTCTCTCCAACTTTTCCTGTATTTATATCCATCAATGAGGGTGTGTGACACATCTGTTGGGCATGTGAGCTTACATTACAAAACTGGCCGACCTTGCACATATAATTTATTAAGAATAATAAATCCAAAATATAAGTTCTGCTCATCGGATTAAGACTATTTTATATGGATTTTACACCTCTCAGAAAGAGGAATCCAACAAAAATATTAGCCTCTTAATCTGAGCATCAGAACATGGAGTTTGGACCTAGTTGTCCAAATTTAACACTCCCTCTCAACTAGGGAGAACTCCATCTATTAGTGCAAATCAACATCGTGAGTCATCCCGCCGAAACTTGCTTTGCTGGCTTCTTTATTTCAGAACAGAAGTGGGTCAGTCACAAAGACATCA
>APFE030363272.1:0-20302 GCA_000404065.3 Pinus taeda | reverse complement strand
AAAATATTTTAATTTTTAGTCAATATAGGTTGTTAATTAGCTTAATGATCTAACTGTAGAAGTTATGTTAATTTATGGTTTTTTTCCATAGAAAGAAACCCTTAGTTAATATGATGGAATTGTATTACGACTTTGTATGATTATTTTGAGTGATAAATAGAGAGCAGAATGTGTGAGAGTGGAGTGGAAATTACAATGGATATGTTGTAGATTGGATCTCTTCATTTTGATAGATCATTTAAAAGGAAGGATTATCTGTTTCTTTGTGGATGTAACCCAAATTGTGTGAACCATGTATACATGTGTTTCTCATTTTTTACGCATTTTTGTATTTTTGTTTCGGCAAATTTTATTTATTTTTCATTGATCCATTAATTAATTTCTAACATATCACACAAATTTCATTTAGTAAAGCATTCATATTCCATTTAGCTATATATCAACAAGTAAAGCACTATTTTCATTTAAAACAAACACGATCATGATGGGTACATATAAAATACAATCCTAGTGATTGGTAAAATCATGTATGAACTTTACTGGTACATGGTACAAAGGGTTATGAAGGTACTATAATATCAAGAGGTAGGAGTGTGCCTCTTGTTCAAAGCACCATTATAGAGCCTATATCATCATTGTGTTATGCACTTAAATGATAACAAACATCACAACATTGGAGGACACGTTAGAAACTCCTTCAATTGCAAGTAGTGAGAGTATAAATACCCTATTGTTCCTAAAACATTCTTTTCCTATTCATGTAACTTTATTTGACAATGCAACATTGAAGTTTAGTGCAGACAACCATGCATAATTCTATTCTCTATAGCTTTAGTTTATGTTAATAACAGTATAGCTCAACATAGATTTATTTACATTGACAACTACAACCCACAAACTATCCATATGATGAAACCATGCTAAGATGTTCAATGAAATATCTTTAGTGACACACAAGAACAAGGAAATACTTATCTATAATGAAGGATTTGGAAAATGATATGGAGACTCTATATTTTCACCCAGCCATAGATGAGTTATATCTAGGTCTCACTTACAACTATCACCCCCTAGCTAGATTCCAGGGCTTGAGAAGGTTTGTCATGGGACAAAACCAAATATGTGAACTGAACCAACGGTTCGAGAGGTCCTACCTCCATCCCTTTTAGCTACCATAGGTAATGAGACAGGCAAGGGAATCTAAAACTATGAAGGAATTTCCACTAGGTTTCCTTTGCTCAACTATGATATCTTTCCTTTTCCGAAGAGTTGTCAATGTGCATGACTACCAAAAAATTCAATTACTTTTCACATAGGTTTCTATAGTCAGGTGCATAACATATGACCATCATTCTCACAATTAGTCTAGTAGTTTGTGATACTTTTCCTCAGGAAAATAAATATTTTCTACTGTTAAGGGTCTAGTTTCCCTTGCAGTAGACAAAGGTAGCAAAAGGATCTAGATGTATATGATTTTTTATTAGTAAAAGGCTTAGTATCTTACAAAAGAAAACACTGATATGGTGGAGAATATCTATTAATAAATTTTAGTCAGTAATCATATAATAATCAATTAAATGTTAATGATGTCTAAAATAAGGTTAATGATCTATTTAATGAATTAAGGTTGTTAGAAGGGAGAGACTTGATGCAAGAAAGATGTTTGATGGTGACTAGAAACATGTAAAAATGATTGCTTAGTTAGAAAGGGTATAAGATTTACTAGATCCACGGGGATTTACTCAATATCAGTGACATTCATTTATCAACATATTAAAATGAAAAATTACATGTTTCATTTCATATATGTGTGTGAGCAGAGTAAGAGATAACAAGTCCAAAGTTGCACTAGCAAATATTTTACTTTACGTAGATAATCGAATAGTTGAAAATGGTGAGGATTTAAGGAAGTCAAAGTTGAGGATGGCAAACACAATGATCACCTCCTCTAAATAACTTAGAGCCATCATCCAAGTTGCTCTCATATTACACTCCCTAAAGGAAATTAATGAGACATTAAAACGGTGAAAAACAACTTAGATGGAAGTAGAACAGACTCCATCAGGTGTAGGAAACCCCAACAAAAAAATGACTCTAATAGAGGGCCTCCAATTGAGGACATTACTATGGAGCTCCAAAAGATTAAGCTCCTAGAATTTGTTGGAGTTTGTGGTAGAAAGCGAGAAGAAGCTTGGTTGGAGGCAACTGACAAGATGTTTCACACTTAGAGAGTATACTTCCAATTTGAAGGCTAAGATAGTGACATTCCAACTCAAATATGCCACCCTAAATTTGTTGGTTAACCTAGATAGACAACTACACCTCACTCCTATTACAGTTACTTGGAAGTTATTTGAGGAAATATTTAGTAAGAAGTACCTTTGAGCATATTATGATGAAAAACAAGTAGGTTCCTTCCATGCTTTCGTATAGGGAAACTGCACGATAAAATAATATGATATCAAATTCATGGAATTGTTTAAATATGTCTCATCATGGATATTGATCAATTCTAGTTAGATTACCTTTTTTATGGGTTGAAACTTAAGATTAAGGAAATAGTTTTGATGTTGAAACCATCCTCAGTTTTAGAAGTTGTTGAACATGCTCACTATGTAGAACAACACTTGGACAAGATTGTACCTAGAGTACTACCAATAGGTATTTCAAAGATTGCTAGAAAAACTTCACTGGAAACTTCATGTATTTGTGTAAGTTGAGGTCAGACATGTTGAGCTACAAATAAGGGCAGAGCTACCAAGGAAGGAACTATTTCCAAGCAACCCCACAACATTTTGTTCATAGTTTACCATACATCACTTTTTTGGAATGTGGGGGACTTCATTACCAAATTGACTATCCTAGGTTACAAATTGGTAACAACTGCAGAGAAGGAAAAGCATCAATGGGAGGAATATGTATCCACCATCATATATTTGTAGTATTTGATAATCACCAAGATAAACGCCAATCCACCATGGTTTAAGCCTCATGTATGATAAACCATGTAATTTATTTTTAGTTTGATATTTAGTGCTATAGATAGTTTCATTTCACTAGTTGCACTAGAAATATGTGGGTTTGCACCCTACGAACTTGATGACTTTTAACAAGTTGAAATCGATTTTGGGGTAAAATAAGTGGTAGGACATAACATTAACTAATTTTAGGTAAAACTCGAGTTGTGTATAACTAATTTGAAGGGATGTGTGGTGTAATCGTCAGAATGTAATGGCTAGAAAGTTATCAAGCTTTAGTAGACTACTTCCAAAAAAAGGTGATTTGTTTAGATGATGAAGGTATATCAATTGATATTTGTGGTATCAAGCGAGGAGTGTTCCTATGAATCATATCGATTTGATGCAACTAGGGATGTGTGGTGTAATCATCAAAATGTAATGGCTAGAAAGTCATCAAGATTTGGTAGACTACTTTCAAAAAAAGGTGATTTGTTTAGATGATGAAGGTATATCAATTGGGATTTGTGGTATCAAGCGAGGAGTGTCCCTATGATTCATCTCCATGATTAAGGTAAAATTTGTCTCTAGAAAGGATGCAAAATACATGTTGCCAAGGCTTTAAGTGACCAAAAGGGACCCTCCCTAGATCAACACAATTTTTTGTTAAAAATTGAGGATATTTTCCCAAAGGAATCGTCAATATTACCCCCCATGAGGGATATTTATTTCACAATTGAATTAAGACTTGGTGTAGAGCTAATATCCAAGACACCCTACCAGATGACGGATCCAAAACTTGATATGTTACAGATGTCGTTAAAAGAGATATTATATTTTGGATTTATTAGATCTAATATTTCACCTTAGGGTACGCCAATGATTTTCATCAAGAATAATGATGTTTCCTTAACATTGTGAATATAATATAGGGAATTGAATCAATACATAGCATGGAATAGGTACCAGATTCCTAGAATATATGACCACTTCGATCAAATCAAGGGAGGAATTTTTTTTCAAAAAATGATATGTGATCCAGATACCAGCAATTGAGTATTAAGGAAAGTGACATCCCAAAAAACTACCTTTTAGACTTCATTTGGGCACCATGAGTTTGTATTAATGCCTTATTGGTTTGACCAATGCACCAACAATATTCATGAGCCTCATGAATGGAAAGATCCTGAAGTATTTGGACCAATATGTGCAAGCCTTTTTGGATGATATTTTATGTATTCCAAGAAATAAAATGAGCACGAATGGAACATAAGAGTTGTGTTGACATGCTTAGGAGAAAATAAATTTTATGAGAAACTACCAAATTTTTCTTTCTTTCAAAAGAAAATTCATTACCTGAGTCACATCATCTCAAGATAAGGGATTTTAGTTGACTGAGAAAAGGTGAAGGAAATAATGGATTGTCCAATACCAAAAAATGTTCATGATGTTTTTAGATTCATGGGGCATTTAGGTTATTATTGAATATGTTTGGAATGGGTTTTGAAGATTAAAACACCCATCACCACATTATAACATAAAGGGGTGAGGTATGAATGGGTAGACAAATGTGATATAGGGATAAAAATGTTAGGCATAGGTGGTTGAGATATTTCTTAATTTTATGATTTATGGATTTCATACATCAAGGGAAAGGAGAAGGTGGTGTCTGACGCACTAAGAAACAGGCCACGAACCTTCTCCTTAGTACCCTTGAGGGTCAATTATAGGGAACGTGTGTTGGAGAAACTCTTTGAATATAGTTGGTATGTCAATGTTACATTATTTATACATAGTGGGAAGTGGATATAACCAAAAGGCAAGGGATATGTCCTTGAACTAGATGGATTATTGAGATTTCAAAGGAGAATGTACATCCCTAAGGACAGGGGTATAGGAAAAATCATCATTGAAGAGTCACATAGAGCACTCTATTGTGCACATTACCATAAACTATAGGGCTTTTATAAATTTCTTAAAAGCGTTAGGTAAATTTTATTTAAGTGTTTATCAAAATAATTTACCAAAGTGCTATAAACCCTAAACCATAAACAAAAAACCCTAAACCCTAAACTAAAAAAGAAAACCCTAAACCCCAAACCCCAAACATTGAAACGTAAACAGTAAACCCTAATCATATTATAACATTTTAAAATTTGTTTTGTAGCTTTTATTTAAGTGTTTATCAAAAGCACTTACCAAAATGTTGTAGACCCTAAACACTAAATCCTAAACACTAAACCCTAAACCTAAACCCAAAATCCCAAACCTTAAACCCTAAACCCTAAACCCTAAACCCTAAACCATCAATCCAAAAATCCAAACCCTAAACCCTAATCATTTTATAAAATTTTAAAAAGTAATTTGAAAGTTTTATTTAAGTGTTTGTTAAAATAATTTACTAAAGTCTTATAAACCCTAGACCCTAACCTCTAAACCCCAAACTCGAAACCGTAAATCATAAACCCTAAACCCTAAACCTTAAACCCTAAACCCCAAACTATGAACATTAAAACCTAAACCCTAAGCATTTGATAACATTTTAAAAAGCATTTTTTAATTTTTATTTAAGTCTTTATTAAAATAATTCACTAAAGTGTTATAAACCCTCAACCCTAAACTGTAAACCGCAAACCCTAAACCATAAACTCTAAACTTAAACCATATACCCTAAACCCTAAACTCTAAACCCTAAACGCTAAATGCTAAAATATATACCCTAAACTCTAAACCATAAACCCTAAACCTAAATTCTAAATGGTAAACCCTAATAATTTTATAACATTCTAAAAAAAGTATTGTAACTTCTATTTAAGTGTTTATTAAAATCATTTACTAAAGTGTTATAGTCCCTAAACCCTAAACTCTAAACACCAAACCTCAAACCATAATCCCTAAAACCTAAACCCTAAGCATTTTATAACATCTTAAAAAAATTTCTAAGTTTTATATTTAAGTGTTTACTAAGAGGATTTACTAAAGTCTTATCAACCCTATACTCTAAACTCTAAACCCCAAGCAATTTACAACATTTTAAAAAGTGTTTTTTCACTTTTATTTATGTGTTTATTATAAGAATTTAATAAAGTATTATAAACCCTAAAACCTAAACCCCAAACCCTAAACCCTATACCTTATACCCTATAGCTTATACCCTAAAGCCTAAACCCTAAGAATTTCATAACATCTTAAGAAGTCTTTTGTAACTTTTCTTACATGTTTATTAAAATAATTTACTAAAGCGTTATAAACTTTAAACCCTAATCCCTAAAACATAAACCATAATTTAGTATTTAAGTGTATATTAAAAACATTTACTAAATTGTTATAAACCCTAAACACTAAATGCTAATGCCCAATAATTTTATAGCATTTTAGCAACTATTTGTAACTTTTATTTAAGTGCTTATTAAAAGAAATTACTAAAATGTTATAAACCCTAAATCATAAACCTTAAACCCAAAACCCTAATCCCTAAACCATAAACCCTAATAATTTTATGAGTATCTATAATAAGGGAAGACCACACCTGGGTATGTGAGTGTAGGAGGGAGAAAATTGTGGTACATGAGATACCCCGACCTTTGTTTTTCCACCCTTCTTCATAAACCTTTTTCTTTTTATTTATTTTTCTTCATAACTCCTCGAGGCTCCATGGATGAATGCATTATTTCTATTATGTAGTAGTGGATACCCTGTTAAGGTGGGTTGGTTCATCCCTACACCCTAAACCCTAAACCCTAAAACCTTAACCCTAAACCCCAAACCCTAAACCACAAATCTTAAACAGTAAACCCTAAGCATTTTATAACATTTTGAAAAGTGTTTTGTAACTTTTATTTAAGTGTTTATTAAAATAATTACTAAGGTGTTATAAACGTGAAACCATGAACCCTAAACCCTAAACCTAAAACCTTCAAACTTAAACCGAAGCATTTTATAAAGTGTTATAAACCCTAAACCATAAACGCTAATCCCTAAAACCTAAACTGCAAATGCGTAACCCTAAACCCTAGATCCTAAACCCCAAACCCTAAATCCTAAACCCTAAACCCTAAACCCTAAACCCTAAACCCTAAGCATTTTATGACAATTTTAAAAATGTTTTGTAGATTTTATTGAAGTGTTTACAAAAAACATTTAGTAAAGTGCTATAAACCCTAAACCCTAAACTCTAAACCATAAACCCCTAACCTAAACCCTAAACTGTAAACCATAAACCTAAGTATTTTATAACGTTTTAAAAATGTTTTGTTATAATCCATAAAACCTAAACTCTAAACCCTAAACCCTAGACCTAGAAACCTAAACTCTAAACCCTAAACCATAGACTTAAAAACCTAAACCCTAAACCCTAAAACCCAAAGCCTAAACCCTTAACATTTTATAGCATTTTAAAAAACGTTTGTAACTTTTATTTAAGTGTTTATTAAAATAATTTACTAAAGCGTTATAAACCATAAACCCTAAGCCCTAAACCCTATACCCTAATCATTTTATAACATTTTAAAAAGTGTTTTATAGATTTTATTTAAGTGTTTATTAAAAGGACTTACTAAATTGTTATAAACCTTAAACAATACACCCTAAAAACTGACCCCAAAACCTAACCCCTAAACTCTAAACCCCAAGCCATAAACCCTAAACCATAAACCCTAAAACTTAAAGCCTAAACCACGAAACCCTAAACCCTAAGCCCTAAGAATTTTATAAACCTTAAACACTCTACCCTATATCCTAAACACCAAACTCTAAACCCTATGCCCTAAACTCCAAACTCTAAACCCTAAACCCCAAACCTGGAACCCTAAACCGTAAATGCTAAGCATTCTATAACATTTTAAAAAGTGTTTTGTAAATTTTATTTAAGTGTTTATTAAAAGATTTTATGAAAGCGTTATAAACCTGAAATTCAAAACCCTAAACGCTAAACCCTAAACCCTAAACCCCAAGCAATAAACCTCAAACGCTTAACTCTAAACCATAAACACTAAGCATTTTATAGCATTTTAAGAAGCAATATATAACTTTTATTTAAGTGTTTATTAAAATCATTTAGTCAAGTGTTATAAACCCTTAACCCGAAAGCCGAAACCCTAAACCCTAAAGCCTAAACACTAAAACCTAAGCATCTTATATCATTTTAAAAACCATTTTGTAACTTTTATTTAAGTGTTTTTTAAAAGCATTTACTAAAGTGTTAAAAACCCTAAAACCTATGTCGTAAACCTTAAACCTAAAACCCAAAATCAAAATCCAAAACCCTAAACCCTAAGAATTTTATAATAGTTTAAAAAGTGTTTTGCAACTTTTATTTAAGTATTTATTAGAAGCATTTACTAAGGTCTTATTAACCTTAGACCATAAATCCTAAAGGCCAAACCATAAACATTAAACCCTAAGCATTTAATATCATTTTAAAAAGAATTTTGTAACTCTTTTTTTAAGCCTTGATTAAAACCATTTACTAAAGTCTTATAAACCATAAACCCTAAAAACTAAACTCACCCTAAACCCTAAATGCTAAACTGTAACCCTAATCATTTTAAACAATTTAAAAATCATTTTGTAACTTTTATTACACTACTTATTAAACTAATTTACTAAAGCATTATAAAACCTAAACATTAAACCCTAAACTCTAAACCCCAAACCTAAAACCCTAAACCCTAAACCTTAAATCCTAAACTCTAAGCATTTTATAACATTTTAAAAAGTGTTTTGTAACTTTATTTTAAGTGTTTATTAAAATCGTTTGCTAAACCCTTATAAACCCTAAACCTTAAATCCCAATCCCTAAACCCTAAACCCTAAGCATTTTATAACATTTTGAAAAGAGTTTTTTAAACTTTTATTTTAGTGTTTAATAAAGGAATTTACTAAATCTTTCTAAACCCTAAATCCTAAAACATGAACCATAAACCCTAAACCCCACACCCCAAACCCCAAACCCTAAATACTATCATTTTATAACATTTTAAAAAGAATTTTCTAAAGTGTTATAACCTTGAACCCTAAACCCAAATTATTTTATAACATTTTGAAAAGTGTTTTGTAACTTTTATTTAACGTTTTATTAAAATAACTTACTAAATTGTTATGAACACGAAAACATAAGCCGTAAATCGTAAACCCCATACCATAAACCCTATACCCTAAACCTTAATCATTTTATAACATTTTAAAAATAATTTTGTAGCTTTTATTTAAGTGTTTATTAAAGTAATTTACTAAAGTGTCATAAAAAAAAACCCTAAGCCTCAAACACTACACCTGAAACCCTAAAACCTAAACCTTGTGTATTTTATAACATTTTAAAAAGCGTTTTCTAAATTTTATTTAGGTGTTTATTAAAATCATTTACTAAAGTGTTATAAACCCTAAAACGTAAACCCTAAGCATTTTACAACATTTTAAAAAGTGTTTTGTAACTTTTATTTAAGTGTTTACTAAAAGCATTTACTAAAGTGTTATAAGCCTTAAACCATAAACCCAAAACCCTAAACACTATGTTCTTTTTAATATTTTATAAAGTGTTTTGTAACTTTAGTGTTATAAATCCTCACCCTAAACCATAAACCCTAAAACCTAAACCCTAAACCTGAAACACTAAATCCCAAACGGTAAACCCTAAACCCTATATCCTAATTCTTAAAGCGTCAAGGATAAAACTTAAAATAATTTACTAAGGTATTATAAACCCTAAACCCTAAAGCCTAATGCTGGAAAGAATTTACTAAGGCCTTATAAACTCTAAACCCTAAACTCCAAAACCTAAACCCTAAACCCGAAACACTAAAACCTAAGTATTTTATAATATTTTAAAAAGTGTTTTGTAACTTTTTATTTAAGTGTTTACTAAAACTATTTACTAAAGTGTTATAAACCATAAACCCCTAATCCCTAAACCCTAAAAAATCATAAACGCTAAACCCTAAAAACCATTTTTTAACTTTTTTTATAGGTGTTTATTAAAAGAAATTATTAAAGCATCATAAACCTTAAACCTTAAACCCTAATACCCACACCCCTAACCTAAACCCTAAACCCTAAACCTTAAGCACTTTATAACATTTTAAACACCAAACCCTAAACACTATGTATTTTATAACATTTTAACAAGTGTTTGTAACTTTTTTTTAAGTGTTTATTTAAAGAATTTACTAAATTGTTAGAAACCCTAAACCCTAAGCATTTTATTACAATTTAGCAAGGATTTTAAAACATTTTAAGACCCTAAACCCTAAACATTTTATAACATTTTAATAAGTGTTTTGTAACTTTTTTAAGTGTTTATTAAAAGCATTTACGAAAGTGTTATAAAATTTTAACAAGAGTTTAGTAACATTTTTTAAAGTGTTTATTAAAATAATTTACTAAAGTGTCCATCAAACCTAAACCCTAAACATTTTATAACTTTTTAGCAAGTGTTTCGTAAATTTTTTCTAAGTGTTTATTAAAAGGATTTACTAAAATTTTATAAACCCTAAACACTAAACTCTAAACGCTAAGAATTTTATACCATTTTAAACAAGTGTTTATATAACTTTTTTTAAGTGTTTATTAAAATAATTTATAAAGTTATAAGACCTAAACCCTAAACCCTAAATACTAAGCATTTTATAATAGTTTAAAAATTGTTTTGTAACTTTTTTTAAGTGTTTATAAAAATAATTTACTAAATTCTTGTGAACCATAAACCCTAAACCTTAAGCATTTTATAACATTTTAAACCCTAAACCTAAACCCTAAGCATTCAATGACATTTTAACAAGCTTTTTGTAACCCTTTTTGAAGTCTTTATTAAAAGCATTTACTAAAATGTTATAAACCCTAAATCCTAAAGTGTAACAATTTTATAACCTTTTAAACTCAAATCCCTAAACCCTAAAGCCTAAACTCCAAACCCTAAGTATTTTATAACATTTTAGCAAGCCTTTTATTTCTTTTTTGAAGTGTTTATTAAAAACATTTACTAAAGTTTTATAAACCCTAAACCCTAAACCATGAGCATTTTATAGAATTTCAAATCTTAAACCCTAAGCCTAAGCATTTTATGAAATTTTAACAATCATTTGGAACTTTTTCCTATGTTCTTATTAAAATAATTTATCAAAGTGTTATAAATCCCAAGCCCTAAACCATAAATACTATCCCTAAACACTAAGAATTTTATAACGTTTTAAAATACATTTTTGCAACTTTTTAAAGTGTTTATTAAAAGTATTTAATAAAGAGTAATAACCCTCAAACATAAACCCTAAGCATTTTATAACATTTTAACAATAATTTTGTAGATGTTATTCAAGTGTTTATTAAAATAATTTACTAAAGTGTTCTAAAAACTAAACCCTAAACCCTAAACCCTAAACCCTAAACCCAAAACCCTAAACCCTAAACCCTAAGCATTTTATGACATATCAGAAATAATTTTGTAACTTTTATTTAAGTGTTTATTAAAAGAATTTACTAAGGTGTTATAAAACCTAAACCCTAAATGCTAAACCATAATCATTTAATAACATTTTAAAATGTGTTTTCTGACCTTTTTTAAGTGTTTATTAAAAGCACTTAATAAAGTTTAATAAACCCTAAACCCTATAAACTAAACCCTAAACTATAGGCATTTTATAACATTTTAAAAAGCGTTTTGTAACTTTTATTTAAGTGTTTATTAAAAGCATTTACTAAATTGTGATAAACCTTAAACCATACACCATAAAACCTAAACCCCAAAACCTAAACAATATAGCCTAAACCCCAAGCCCTAAACCCTAAACCCTAAACCCTAAACCCTAAGAACACTATAATAGTTTAAAGAGAATTTTGTAACTTTTATTTAAGTTTTTATTAAAAAAAAATTACCAAAGTGTTACAAACCCTAAATCATAAACACAAAAACATAAACCCTAAACCCTAAAACCTAAACCCTAAACCCTAAACCACAAACCCTAAACCCTAACCATTTTATAACATTTTAAAAATTGTTTTGTAACTTTTATTTAAGTGTTTATTAAAATCATTTACCAAAAGATTATAGACCCTAAACACTAAACCCTAAAACTAAACCCAAAATCCCAAACCTTAAACCCTAAACCATAAATCCCAAACCCTAAACCCTAATCATTTTATAACATTTTAAAAGGTATTTTGAAACTTTAATTTAAGTGTTTATTAGAAGCATTTTCTAAATTCTTATAAACCCTAAAATCTAACCTCTAAGCCCAAAACCCTGAACCTTAAATCATAAACCCTAAATCCTAAACCTTAAACCCTAAACCCTAAACCATGAACATTAAACCCTAAACCCTAAGCATTTTATAACATTTTAAAAAGCGTTTTGTAATTTTTATTTCATTGTTTATTAAAATAATTTACGAAAATGTTATAAACCCTCAAACCTAAATTGTAAACCACAAGTTGTAAACCCTAAACCCTAAACTCTCAACCTGAAACCCTAATCCCTAAAGCCTAAACTGTAAACCCTAAACCCTAAAGCCTTAAAGCTAAACCCTAATAATTTTATAACATTTTGGAAAGCATATTGTAACTTCTCTTTAAGTGGTTATTAGAATCATTTACTAAAGAGTTATAAACCCTAAACACTAAACTCTAAACACCAAACCCAACACCATAAACCTTAAACCTTGAACCCTAAGCATTTTATAACATCTTAAAAAAATTTCTAACTTTTATTGGAGTGTTTATTAAGAGGATCTACTAAATTTTTATAAATCATAGACTCTTAACCCTAAACCCTAAGCAATTTATAACATTTTAAAAAGTGTTTTTTAACTTTTATTTGAGTTCTTATTATAAGAATTTACTAAAGTCTTATAAACCCTAAATCTAAGCATTTATAGCATTCTAAAAGATTTTTAACCTTACTTATTTTATCAAAATAATTTACTAAAGTCTTATAAACCCAAAAACATAAAAGCTAAACCCTAAACCAAAAAAACTAAACCCTAAATGCTAAACCCTAAACCTTTTATAATATTTCAAAAAGCATTTTGTAACTTTTATTTAAGTGTTTATTAAAACAATTTACTAAAGCGTTATAGACCCTAAACCCTAAACCCTATACGGTATACCATAAAACCTAAACCCTAAGCATTTCATAACATTTAAAAAAGTGTTTAGTAATTTTTTTTACATGTTTATCAAAATAAATTACTAAACTGTTATAAAATTTAAACCCTAATCCATAAACCCTAAAACCTAAACACTAATTAATTTATAACATTTTAAAGAGTATTTTGTAACTTTTATTTTAGCGTATATTAAAAACATTTACTAAAGTGTTATAAGCCATTAACCCTAAACGCTAAAGCCTAAGAATTTTATAACATTTTAAAAACTAATTGTAACCTTTATTTAAGTGCTTATTAAAAGAATTTACTAAAATGTTATAAACCCTAAATCATGAACCCTAAACCCCAAACCCTAATAGCTAAACCATAAACCCTATACCCCAAACCCTAATAGCTAAACCATAAAACCTAACAATTTTACGAGTAAAATAAGGGAAGACCACACTTGGATATGTAAGTGTAGGAATTTTATATGGAGAAGACAATTCTAAGAACCCTAATGACTAGTTCTCAAGAAACAATCATAAGTAGCGTAGGCGTTGGAAGATAAAGAAAGGTATGGGTCATATGGGTCTAAGACAATGATATTCCACCATAATATGTTGAGACTGAGGCAAAGAACATCAGTTGAACAATGAAATTCTAGGTGGCGTAAAGTGTTGAGCTAGTAGAGGAAGTGCCTGCGAAGGTTGGTCATGACTAAAGGTGGAGGAAACAATATTATAAAGAGCCTCGTCCTTATCGAAAATTGATGTGAGACTAGAAGAACAGGAGGAAATGTTGATTTTAGACTGGAGCCAAGTAGGGCAGAGCTAGCTTGTGATTGGGGAAACATTATAATAGGCCCAAGACAAAACATAGAGAGAAGGAATTTCTACACTAAAATTTTTCTTCTATACTAGAGAATGAAGACACTGATGGTCAAAGTTATGGAAATAGAACTAGAAGACCCCGTGGAGTTATAGGGGGATCTAGACTTGCTCCATCAGGAGAGAGAGTAAGTGAATTTTATCTTGAATCATGTGATAACGTGACTCGAAAGAATTGATACTCATATGCCATGTAATATCCCACTGGACCAGCAGGGATCCATTGCAAATTATCCATCCCCAATTGAATCATTTGATGATTGATACTTTTTATTCACAATTAGTAGCCTATGTGTAATTTCTAGTTAGTGTTAGAGGTTAGCATGAGATTGCAGTGTTTTTAGTGCTATTAGACATGATCAACACTATTAAATTTTTGTGAGCATATGACTCCACGAGATGGTCAAAAGTCTTGGTTTTCCTCTGGGTAGGTTGAGCCCATCTAGTTCATTTTTGAACATGCATGTACAATATTTATTTTTGAACGAAATATAAAGATCAAAAGTTGGCTTACATTTAATAATAATAATGATAATAATAAAGTTATAACTTAGTAAAGTATTATGATTTTTTATTTTGGGAAATTTCTTAATGTTTTGATTCTTGATTTCGGGCTTTTGTGATCCATAGTATATTAAGAAGAGTCTTTTTTGTAGAAATCACATAGGAGAAATTTTTTTGACGTGTTTCTAACTAGCAAGTGTGGTTCATCACCAGGATGAAGATGCAAATCATGGCACATGCTTAAATAGAGGGCGATGCTTGTCGTGGATTTATTGTTATACGATTTTACAAATCATTTGCTTATATCATTACACTAGCCATAATAAAAGGCATAAATCATTTTATTGTCAAAATATTTTATATATAGTATATTTTAATATAATTTTGTAAACAACTTTTTAACTAAATTTAAAAGGAAAATACGTCAAAGATAAATTTTAAATAATTCTCCATCCTTTATTCATGTGTAATGTTAAAAATACTTAGTGGGCATTCAAATTGAATCCCTAGCATCAAACCTATTAATTATTGATAATTAAATTAAAATTCAGGAATCCTTCTTCATGAGCGTAATAAACCTAGCACAATCACATGAAAAATATTAATATGGTTGATACAGGCAAAGGCTTCATAAATAAAAGAAAAGAAACTATTGCAACACAAAGAATGACTTACCAAGGTACACATGTACGTAATTAACCGTGCATAAAAAGGATATTTGCCAATTTTAATTTGAGGATAAAAAAAGAATTACACATCTTATTGTAAAATCAACCATTTTGTTAAAGAAAAATTGCATATTAAAATTGGAATAATCTTAAATCCTTAGGAAACTGGAGAGAACCTAAATTTTTTAATTTATTAAAATTCAATAAAACCTAACAAACTTTGTAACACACTACAACCATTAATAAGAATTCAGAGAAACATCTTTTGCACATATTCCCTTGGCAATCAACCTAGGCAGGTTAATTAAAAAAATAAAAATAAAATAAACAAATAGTCATCCACGTTAAGTTGAAACAAAAAAAATTTGGCAATTAAGGAAGCATAAATATGCTTTAACAAATTCAGTTATGTGTTTTTTATATTTGTGAAATGTCTATTCCCATATATATTTTAATCACTAATATCTATATTAATTAGCATAAATATATATTTGTAATATAATTTTTTAAATATTTGATATATTCATTTTCATTTATTTTTTCTAATGAATGTTGAGTTAAATGTGGGGGTCATTTATTGAACTCTATGATGTTGTTGTGTTTAATTTCAACAAATTTTAGAGATATATATTTCTATTAAAATTATTCAATTCTTGAATACATTCTCATTTTTTTCTTTATGAATGGAATTTAAAGGAAAGAAACAAAAATATAATGAAACGATAATACATATTTTCACTAACTACTTTATTCACCAAAAATCCCCTTTAAATGAATGTGAAATATTTAAGACACCTTCCATGTGATTCAGAATAGATTGATATTACAATATGAAAATAAAATTTTAGATAGTTATTGACAACCTAATAAATATGTTTTAGTAAACACATTAAAATATATGGAAAACTAATAAAATATACTTAAAATATATGGAAAACTAATAAAATATACTTAAATTCAATGGGAAAGGTAATCATTTTTTTTGCTAATAGGGGGATAAATGTTCAACACGACACATAATCTAGGTTAGTTAACACTTATATCACCTTCTATGGAAACCGTTTTACTGAAAATCATGGAAAATTAATCCACTGTAAATATTAACCCCAAAAAAATTATATACTACTTGGTATCTAATAATTTAATATCTTAATTAGCTTCCTCACATTTATGAACAAGATGTATATTTGCAAACTTCAGGAATTTATGAAGGTTCGTGTTTTTCGAACAATCTTTGTCCTACTAAGAGCTCTTATACTATCCTTCAGTACTCTCTCTATCTTCTCTATTCATACGGGTGATCCTTGTACTTCAAGGGTGATTAAATTCCTATTGAATAAGAACTCTGAGTTGTTCTTGTGTTATACATACTACCTCAACCATTAAATATGATAACTTATACCTTACCAAACATAGGTGGGATTCACCATTCACTTTTTTTATGGGCCCATATTGATGGATAGTTATTTCCAATTTCACCTTTCTTATCTTTTTCCTCCTATTATTGTTAGGATAAATAGGACTTACCTAAAATATTTGATTGTTTTATGGCCCTTAATGATATGTTTCTTCCCTCTTATCCCACCTTTCATAAGGTAAATCCTTCATCTTTATTCCAAGTTGGAGATTGTCACAGGAAGCTAGATGTGCAAAAAGCACCAACACTTCTATCTATATCCCATCCTTGCTTCTAAAATTTCCTCTCCTTCCTCCAATAACTCATGATATTCATCATCCCAACACATGAGATCTCAACAAATAATCTTCTTCAAAGATCCACAAGTCTTTCTTTTGCAAATTTAATCCTCACTTCAAACTCTTCAACTTTTTTTCCTAGCAATGTCTTATTGGAGCTACATTTTTTTTAGCAATATCAACACTTATAAATCCAATTTATTAGAGTTATTACTCTCTTAGATAATTCCATGTGGCCATTTTCTAGTTAGAGGTTCCATCTATGATGTCCAAATTTTGAATTTAAACCTTGTTAAAACATTTACACTAGAATGTTATTTACTTAGTCACCGCATGAATACCAAACTCACAATATATTTTATGCATGAATTCCATTTTTGTATCAACCCTTGATAATAACATAAGTTTGAATTGTATATAGGAGTTATTGCTACTTTCTCCCAACACTGTAGCTAACAAACTTCAATAGAATTGTTCAATTTCTCTCATTACGTACCCAAATGTTTCCTTTTTTTGAAGTTATAGTCATTAAGAACCCTTTAAATCCTAATTACAACTATTTAAATACATGTACTGCCTTCCTTTCCAACT
This sequence comes from Pinus taeda, assembly GCA_000404065.3. Lineage (NCBI taxonomy): Eukaryota > Viridiplantae > Streptophyta > Pinopsida > Pinales > Pinaceae > Pinus > Pinus taeda. The sequence goes on along the minus strand of APFE030363272.1, from coordinate 2,924 downwards.
TATTGAAACTAGACTTCCAGTCATAAAACACTTATATATAGAAATAAGGAAGTAACAAAGAGTGTAAAAATTCGTGTGTAAGGAAAAGTAAGCCTTATCGCATAATTTGTATGGTAGAAGCTAAATTAAAGCATTGAAGAATATTTTATCAATTTGAAATAGAATTACAAGATGGATGTTTCTTAGTGATTTCTACATTGCAAATAAATACATCAAAATAGAACTAAGATATTTTAGTTGTAGAATGCTAATTGGCCCTAATTTTGACGTGGCTTACAAAATGCAAAAATTCCGTATTCTACATCTTTATTGCACATATCTTATTCTCTTATATCTAGGTTTCACAACATAATCTCACAACTTACCCATGGTAATTAAAATTATTTTACAATAAATAATTTCATAAAAATAAATTTGTATCGTTAAATTCTATAAAATTAGTAAATACAACCTTATAAATTTTTCTTAGTTTTTTAGATATGAGTGAATAAATATATAAAGAAATATAATTTAAAATGTAATTATGATATTTATATGTCTTTTTATAAAATGTCATATTTTGTAAGAGAATGTTATTTGTTTTTTTTATCCGTAAAATTTTACTCTTTCCATTTTGAATTATAGCACTAATTTTTAGTTCACAATATGATGTTAGTGATACTAAACAATGACCAAACACATTGTTGATTGTTCATAAGTTATCTACATTTCATTTTGGAATCTATTTTTATTCTATATATGAAGAAAAAGATTGGGACAACTCATAGAATGGAATTAACCTTCTAAATTTGAGGGCCACCATCCTACATTTTTCTATGTAAACACAATTTATATTTTTAATTTTCTTTGTAATATTTATTTTAAGCCAAATTTAGACCATTTGTTTTTTGAATTCACTATTAATTTTTTTCTTATTGAAGAAAACAAAAGGAGCTACATAACTGCAAGTTAGGTTTTGGATAGAAATTTCTAGTGTTGGACTTTGTGAGTAGATATAAGAGATAATTTTTTCTTTTTTTTTGCATTCTTCACATAATCCCTATACAAAACCTATATCACTCATGCATATTTCTTAGCATCGCAAGGTCTGCGATTCCTATTAATTTCCAAGGCTGTGTGCAATTGTTTTAAGAGCAAACTCAAATGATCATTTGATGGAATATGGTATCACAATTTTTAAGTTACAATGATGGTGATGGAGATGGGATGCTAATGTAAATCTTGTTTCGTCATGGTATGACACTGGAGGTATGCAAGGAATTCCTGTGAAATTGAATTATTTTAACATTGTTGAGGCAAGCCTCTTTTCTCGTTATTGTTTTAAAGTCTAGTTTAGAAATGTTGTTCTAGAATATTCTAACCTATTTAATTCTCAATACTTACATGTGTACACCACACTAAAATTTTAGGTTCACTTAGAGAAATACCCTCCCTACATTAATTTCCAAGGAGGCTTTCAAATGAGATGATTTTTCGCATTACAACTATTTTTCTCCTCTCTTCCTCCTCCGCCTCTTACACATTCATCTCTTCCCCCTCTAACCCATCCTCCTCACCGCCTATCCTAACCCTACTCACCCTCTTCATCCACCTCTTCCTCCTCCACCTCTATCATCAACCTTGCCACCTTCGCCCTCCACTATGCATAATCTAGTCCCTCTCTCCTCCCTCACCTTCTCCTCCACCTCCCCGTCCTCCCCCTCGACCTCTTCCTCCCTATCCTCCTCCTCCACCTCCCACTATTTCCTCTTCCACCTCCTCCTCCCCCTCCCCTACCTCCCCATCCTACCACACCTCCCCCTCCTCCACCTCTTCTCCCACATCTTCCCCTGTCCTCCCACTTCTTCCCCCTACATATCCTATGCCTTCACCTCCCCTGACTCCTCCTACCCCTCCTCATTCACTTCTGCCCCCTCCATTGCTTCCTCCACTTTACCCTCCTCCAACTGCCTCACTCCTCCCAACCCACACCTCCTCCCCCTGCTCAACCCCTCCCACAACCTTCTCACCCTCTCGCAACCTTCTCTGCCTCCCCCTTCACCTGCTCCTTCTTCGCTCCTTCTACCTCGTCCATTCCCCTTCTTCGCTCCTTCTACCTCGTCCATTCCCCTTCTTCTATGCCCCACCCCTACTCTGCCTCATCTTCCATCAATTTCCCCTCTACCTCTTAGCTCTTCTCTTCCTCCTTCACCACCCCTGCCTTCCCCTCCTCCACCTCCTCCTCTTCTTCCACCTCTTCACCCCTCCTCCCACTCCTCCCCCTCACACTTCCTTTTCCTTCTCCTCCCCTACCTCCTCATATCCCTCCTCATTCACCTCTTCCCCCTTCGTCGCTTCCTCCCCTTAGCCCTCCTCTAAATGCCCTACTGCCCCCAACCCCCACTTCATCCCCCTCGTCACTGCCTCCCCCTGCCTACTCCTCCTCCCCCTTTGCCACCCCTTCCACCTCATCCGTCCCCCCTCATCTATGTCCCGCTCCCACTCCGCCTCCTACTCCACATCTTTCCCCTCTGCCTCTTCCGACTCTTAGCTCTCCTCCTCCTCCTTCACCTCCCCTTCCTCCTCCTCTTCCTATTTTTCCCTCCTCTAATTCATCCCCCTCCGTCCCACCCTCTTACACTGTCTCACCCCGCCTCCTCCTCCTCACCCTTCTCCACCTCTTCCTCCTCCACCTCTTCTGTATCTTCCACATCTACCCCTCCTCCTCCTACACCATCCTCCCCCTCCCCCTCCTCCACTTCCTCCTGCACCTCCTCCTTGCCCCACCCCTCCTCCTCCCACTCCACTACCCCCACATCCTCTTCTTCATCTTCCTCGGCCTCCTCCCCCTCCACTCTGCCTCTTCTAGTATCTCCCTCATCACCCCCTATCTCCTGCCCCTCCGCTCTCCCTCTTCCAGTGCCTACCCCCCATCCACTCTTCCT
>APFE030363269.1:8558-29857 GCA_000404065.3 Pinus taeda | reverse complement strand
CCTCGAACAAAGGACCATCGAGCCTCCCCTCAAACGATTATCCATCCATCCACTCTCTACCAACCAGGATTCTCCGCCCCAATGCGTTGAAAGCACACGCCTTACATGGAGCACCACCTGCCTCAAGAGCTTGCTCTATCCCATGTCAACTCCTCTTCACCGCGTTGGGACCAGGACACGTCCATGAAGAATCCGAAGCACACCGCCTGTCTAACCGAGCTCATCCACAGATCCCATCGTGATATTATCGGGGCCTACCACCTTCGTTCGGCATTCCGAGGATTCATCCACTTGGCTAACTTCGAACCTGGCTTCGATACCACTTGTAAGAATTCTGGACACCACATATCTCCACAATGGTATGATATTGTCCACTTTGGGCCTAAGCCCTCATGGATTTGCTTTTGGGCTTTACCCCAAAAGGCCTCATACCAATGAAGATATTTGTCCATCCTTATATACCCATGATCCTCCCCACTTCTAGTCAATGTGAGAGTTTGGTCGTATACCCAACAAGGGAGTGCATATTTCAAATTTCTTATATGGGTGGTCCCCACATATTATTAAGAAAACAAAATAATATAAAATTAACTTGCCTCTAACTCCTAAGTCTTCTATCAAAAATCAAATGGGCCCCGTCTTCACCAAAATTAGCCCCCAAAATGTAGAAATAAATCTTGTTCCAAAATAATTTAGGAAAGGACATTACATTATGTTTGTGGATGATGTCATATGCGCAGGGGAAGCTAAATATTCAGAGTGGAAGTCCTTCCATATGGTATTTGAGAAATTTGGTAAAGCAACAAGTCTGAACATAAACAAAAACAAGACAGGTAATTTCAGATGAAGGGGATTCTGAGGTGATACAAAAGATTGCCTCATTGTTTAGGATAAAAATTTGTCCTATGTCTGATGGTTTTAAATATTTGTGATGTTATTTAAAACCATGCAGATATAATATCTTGGATTGGGCCTGGCTTGTATCAAAAAAAAAAAAAAAAAGTTAACGAGTTGGGATTATAAATGGCTCACACTTGGGGTAAGATTATTATGGTGAAGGCAGTATTACAAGGCATTCTAGTGTTCTGGATGCATCTATTTCATATTCCTCAGACTATCATTCACAAAATTGACACAATAATTGCTAAATTTCTATGGTCAAGCATTGGTATCAACAAAAAGATCACCTTAAATGCCTAAATTCAACTATCATCCACAAAATTGACACAATAATTACTAAATTTCTATGATCAAGCATTGGTACCAACAAAAAAAATCACCTTAAATGCCTAAATTCAATATCAAGGCCTATTCAGATGGATGGATGGGGCATTCATGATGCATCTATTTCATATTCCTCAAACTATCATCCACAAAATTGACACAATAATTGCTAAATTTCTATGGTCAAACATTGGTACCAACAAAAAGATTCACCTTAAATGCCTAAATTCGATCTCAAGGCCTGTTCAGATGGATGGATGGGGCATTCATGACTCCGGGAGTTTCAAACTTGCATTATTGGCCACAAATATATATAGTGTATTCCATGAAAGAGGGCTTTGGCAGAATATTTTTTTTTTGGAAAATACATCCAGCAACATGGCCTGGAGGAGTGGGTGGCTGCAGGGCAGCTTGCAATCCTTGTGCATCGATCATATGGCGGAGTCTAAGGAATGTGATCCCGTGGTTATGTAGTTATGGTTGGTGGGGCATGGCTAAAAAATCCACATTGGATTGGATGCCATAAAGGGGATGCCTGGTAGCGATATACTTTCTGCCCCAATTATCCATATGCTAAATCAGCAAAGGATTTACCCTCTCGCTAGTCTTAGTACCAAGGGTCGTCGATTGTCGTTTGGTGCCCCTTCTTGGCCTCATGCATGGCAGATCGGTATTCCATAACATCTGGAAGGAGAATGGGAAGCTGCCAAAGAGGTATATGTTTATATATCCTTGATCAACCAAACGTTACCCTATTCCGATTGGACTGCTCAAATGTGGGGTTGGGACGGTCCAGTGAAGATCAATGTTTTGCATGGCTAACCATACATAATCGGCAGGTAGATGTTGTCTCTGCGGGGTGGAATCGGAAGACTGCATTCATCTCTTTTTAAAATGCTCCTTACATGTTATCTAAGCTCATGGGCACATCGAGTGAAAGCCTTCAGGGTTGTCCCATTATATATCCTGTGGGGATTCGGCGTGCCAGAAATGATTTTATTTTGAAGGCAGAATTTCAAATGTAAAGATCGCTAGCCTGAGGACAGTTGCTTATTTTCAGGAGATTGGCCCCTGGGTCCCCAATGCTTCTTCACGTCCATATCTGTTGTTGACTTGGATGACATCTATCCAATCTGTTTTTTATGGGGCCACCTCAGGTGGTGGATGCGGCTGTGGAGTTTTTCTTCAGATTCATCCCTCGTTACAATACCATTTTTGTTGGTTTGGGGGTATTGATGACAACTGCAAGGCTGAGATGGTTGCATTGTGGGGAGCACTGCAATGTGCATTGTGGCTTGGCATAGAGAAGATCATGATCGTTGGGGACTCTTTCCATAATTCATTGGGTCCAAGGGAGGAATGCGTTGGTGGTCCCTGCTCTATGTAACTGGATGCAACAGATTTGGGCTTTAAAACCCTTCTCCTCTGAAGCCTCATTCCCACATGTATACAAAGAGCAAAACATCGATGTCGATGCTCTCTCCAAGCGAGGTCTGTCCCTCCTTCCGGGACAAATGTTTTTTGAACATATGGTTGACGATACGATTTGTGGTCAGGGTTCCTTTGAGATCTAATCTTTGGGTTCTTTGGCTTCTCTTTTTTGTCCACATTCTCTGGTGATTTAGTCCCAGAGTCTCTACTTTTTGTCTTCTCTCTAGACAGACACAATTTGGATTTGATTTGTTCCCCTGATTATGGTTCTTGGGCCTGTTTTTTTGGGGATAACAGGGGATTTTTATCTTACCCTTTTCTGTTTATCTATGATATGTTTGTTGTCCAGGCCTATTGCATGGTAGCATATGATCAAGTATTTAAGGTCTATGATACTCGCCAATGTAAGACATTCTCTATTAATGAAGACATGCTCTGTCTTTTTCCTCTGAAAAAGATGTTCGATTCTACAGTCTCTGAGTCAAAATCAATGAGCCAATTTCATCAACATTTTAAATGTCTTTTGGGCACATAATGTTCATTAACCATGGTTCGAGATAATTTCAGTTTACCATAAAGAGACCTTCGTGTAAAGTTAATGCCAATTCTATCTTCTGTCCATCAACACCATCAGGAAGAGAATCCACTGGGAAAAGAGGGACAATGTATATGATTTTACCAGGAAGATAAAATCGAACACTATCATTTGTATCAAATAAACTATCGTCCATGGCCAGCAATTTCGTTAGCTGTAACAACAGCATTTTCCTTCCACACTTCGTCTCTTTGTATCTGACTAATAAAAGAACTTCGAGTGCTCATATCGTGATCTAAAGACAGCTTCGTTCCTTTGCGAACTGTTATTTCGTGAACTGAACTGTTCCATTTGGTAAAAGCTCCTATCCGATTCATCCTGGGCCGTCAATAAATCCCATGCTATCCGGCTATAAATGAACGGGATGTATATGTCTACAGTTGGATTTTGCTAAGGTCGAAATAGAACGGTGAGCATATACACCCTTCATTTATGACAGGATATAACGGTGACCATATACACCCGCCATTCATTTATGAGAAGATAGCATGGACAATATGACTCGCCTCCTAAAAATATCTTTGATACTAGCGCATGGTTATAATCAAAACCTTTTGTGCCAAAAGCTTCCCTTCCTGTTCAATATCATCCCAGACAGCAAGCTTTTCATGGCCGATGGTGCAGTAGTCCAAAATTAGAATAAGTCTTTCGTCGATCATCACGAGGTAATTTCGTTCCGCTAATGTTTATTTTAAATTGGTCATCTCCAGATGCAGAGGTGATTGTATTCACTCCATTTGGGTGGCCTTCACTTTTCAAAACCTACGTAAGGAGATGCTCGGCACCACTTTTGATACAAAGTCACTTCCATTACCGTCAAAATCAAGATCCAGAGTCGTTGCACCTGAAGTATTATGGTGAAGGAGTAACAAAATAATACCGTAACATGATTATTTTGAACTTTTGAAACAAAAAATAAAGATGTTATTTGTAGCTATTTGTTTTGATCCAAAGGATGATTTTAGGTTTTCAGTGCACTAAATGTTACTAGTTGTGAATGTCACAATTTCAAAGAAGGTTTAATGTTGACCCTGGGAAAAGAGGGTGTTATTATTAATATTAATGTTTGTTTCGAAGGTTGATTTTATTTTTTTTTAAATGACATAAAATTTGGATTTCAAATAAGTTGTAATTTTAATTTTGAGAAAAAAGAGGTTGCATCATGAGCACCACTTTTTGATTCAGGGCAATTTTTAAATTTTTTTGTTTGTAATTTTATAGGGATCTAAAAGCATGGTAGAAAATTGTTGTAATTATAACCTTGAAAAAAGGTGCTACTAATAGCACTAATTTTTTATTTGGGGGTTTATTTTGGTGTTTTTTATGCAAGCAATATGGGTTTTGAGAGCTAGAGTTATTGATTCGAGGTCATAGTTCTCATTAAGCTAATAACTATGCTTATCTTGGAGGATGCACTTATGGAGATGGTCCACTTACTATTTTTTAGATGACAATTGTCTTTCTTATGGATAACACCATATAGTTAGCACTCGCACATTTATCTAGGGAGTTAGTTACCTTGGGATTTTGTTGTAGCCACTACAACAACACCCAAAATTTTTAGCTTGAACACCTAAATTTTGGGTCCCCGTATGCTTTTCAAAGTCCAACAAATGTGCTTATGTCTTGAATTGTTCAAGTCCTTTAGTGATCCATCTATCATCAAGCTCTTTGGTTGCTCATGCTTCCACAATGCATATTGTATATATCTGCCATTGCTTTATCTTAGTTTGTGCTCTTTTCAATGCATTATGTTTTGTCAAGATGTTGCTTCATTCACATTTTTTTAAGCTACTTACAACCATGACATGCGTTGCAATTCGCCAATCATGAATTTATATTGCATGAGTGAAGATGAAATCCTTGCTTTACCTTGGTTCTCATTCTATTAAATGCATCAAGGTTTATGAAGTTCACTGCTTTCATGATGCATTCTCAAGATTCACATTCCCATGATATGCAGTACAAACTATAACATGTATTTTGTGTTGTTGGTCATACTCTAACTTGGTTATTCTTCTCTGATTTTCATCTTCAAGTCACAACATTCATGAGCATTTCAAGGAATTTTTAAGTCATGCTAGTTGCATCATCATTTTGGATGTTGCATTCTACATTAATATTGATTGCTAGTTTATGTGCTAGAATATTGAATTGGTTTTCAAACTCAAGTATCTTTTGCCAAACCAATGCAGCTTCTATCACTTTATTGTTAGATATTGGATATTATTTTGTTTCAAATGGATTTGATGATGATGCAAGACTTAAATCCCCATATATCTCCATGATTATGAAGAGGGTTTGTATATGTAATGTCATGAACTCAAGAGTGGGTTTTCAAATTGCCACATTATGCATTACAATTGTTTCAAGAGAAGACATTAGAAACATCTTTATAATTTATATTTGCAAATCATTTGGAGGTTTCTTGATGTATCCCAACCACACTGGCCCGCGACTCCACGTGTTCGAAAGTTACGTTCGCTCGTTGGCCCTTACAACGTGTTAGCTGTTGGGAATGTTTATATTGTTTGCATGCAAGTTGGTCCGTTGATATTTGTTTTGGGCGATGGAATGAGTTAATGTTGCATTTATTTTCTACGCACTCACGTCGGGCCTGGTTCCTCGACCTGTTCTTTGGCCAAAACACTTCGCTTCTCGTTCGCTTCTCGGTCATTCAAGACTGTTTTGTCTGTAGGTGAGGTTGCTGCGAGGGTTTGAGGATTGTTCTGTGTGATCCTTGTTCTAGTGAGTATGGCGATTCCTGGTTTGCCACCGAGTATGTCTGTGGGTGTATATCGGCCTGTCCAACTTGGTTGTAGGCTCGTTGAAGGCTTTCTCCGGTGGTTCGATGTTGTTCTGGTTTTGGTGTGCTCACTCGGCTCCTTTTCGCCTGGTAAGGTTTCTTGTCTCATCCTATTGTTCTGCTTTGGTATGGTTGTGAAATCTGGTCCTGTCTGGTAACTGCTCCTTACTATTATTCCTCTGCTTCTACCTTCGTTTGGTCACTTGTGCTAGTATTTTCATTGTCTCTGGTTACTACTCTGTGTATAAAATGATGTCAACTCTCGGTGGCTTGGATTCAGGTAGCAACTTGGTGGTTTTTTGCGGCCCTGAACAGGTATTGAACCCTTCTTTGTTTCAAATCGGCCTCTTCATTGTATTGACACTAACCAGCAACGTTCCTTCTGTCTCAACTCTGTCGGTTTTCTTGGCAACAGCTCTTCTCCTTGAGCCCTGGTCCGCTTACTCAAGTAAGGTATGAAAACCCTTTTGTTTCTGTGCGGGTTTCGGCTCCAGTGCTTTTGCTATGCATGTATAATGATAATACTCGTTTATGTGTACAGGTCTGCATCTCGACTTGGGTACGCGAGTTCTTCTGGGTTTCAACTTCTCCAAGGTGGCGAACCTTGCCGGTAGGCTCTGGCTCTTCAATCTGTGAATGTACTGTTAAGATTCTGGGGTTTCTGTAGAGTTGATAGTTGTCGTTCGTTGCTTTTTGTCTATGGTTAATGTTCCTTTCGAAGGTTGAATTTCAGTCTGGTTATAATGAATGTTTGTTTGAAAAGGTTATGGGTTACTGTTCCCAAACCCTAGACTAGGGTTTGTCCACTCCGAACATGGCACTTGTCTTTAATATATCAAAGAATATAATATGTATGTATATGTCTCGGTCAGCAGCAAGGATGTTAGGGTTTTGTCATTACTGTTCAACTTGTATAAATTATAGGAAATCGTTTGGTGAAATACCTATGTTATGGTTTTTTCTCTCGCACTCTGTTTCATGTTGCTTTCAGTCATTGATGGTTTTTCAGACTTTGGACTGTCACTCCATTCGCTGGTCCTCCACTTTGTATACGGACATTGGTCTGAACTTGAAATGATTTGTTTGTTAGACGAGAACATTGAAGGGTCACGACCTCCCGTGGTCGCTCACAGTTTGTTAATACAACTCTTTATTAATTTGATAAATGAGATTTACAGTGCTACACGAGTTAGGCAATGAATGTAGATGGACACTACCAGAAAAAAGATATGTCTCTGTTTCTTTTTATTTCTTCCAATATGAAATTGCTGAACCTTGCTTTTGTTTTACATTTCTGCTCTTATACATTTTTTATTACAGTTGATTACAGTTAATTGAAACTGTCATGGATTTCAGTTGGATAGTCATGACATGGTTGATAACCATAGTTCGGTTGACATTACAAGATTTATTTAGACAGTTTTGTCTTTTCCCTTCTAAGTTGACAGATTACTTCCTAATTATTGTTTTATTATTGTTTGGACCATAATAATTCTAGTTGTCCATTTAACCTTGACTTAACATAACAACTAAGAAATAAAACAAATTAAAAATCCTACCTTATGACCTCATGTACTAAAATTAAAAAAACAATCCAGATAATCAACAACCTTCCAACCTGGCAGAGACTTCACCCGGTCATGGTGAGCTAGATGCTCCTGCATCATTTCTTTATATTCTCTCTTGGAGATTATGCTTGCAATCTTTTATTTAGTGTTCTTCCAAGATTTCAAAAATCAAGTTACAAACCACTCATCTTTGTCTCTCCCTCATACAAAGCATTAAAGATTTGCAACTTTACATGAACATGTTATTAGAGTATCTATTAATTGCCTTGATTATGAGCTTGTATGGTGTGATGATGATTATTCTTACATGTGATTAACAGGTCCCATCTTCTGGGCAAAGGTTGCTTAATGGGCAGTGACCTATACAATGTGCAAAAGGAAACCTTATCATGATGGAAGCCCATACAAGATGCAGGCACTAAAGAATGTACAAAGAGACACATATTTATGTGAATCTTGGAGATGGAAAAGCTAGGATTTCAAGGCGGCATTAAACCCTAATAAGCATGGAAAACCCTAATTTCATGAGGACATGGTAACAAGAGCTTAGCATGAACATGGAATGAAGGGTGTGTGAAGATTTTTCCTCTATTACAAAACATAAATGTTCATTACCTTTCAAGGTCGTATGGACATTATTCAAACAGTTCAACAATAAAGCCATTCATCACATGAAAAGAGTTGATTCCAAGTTTAGGGAGTATTCATTTACTTGAGCTTCCAATTTTTATATTATTGCATCTATACTTCTTTAGTTAATGAATTGTTTTCATTGCTCTTATAAATTATTTGCCACAATGTATCTCATATGTTTTTCATGCTTTCACATGAGAAGTACAATTCTTGTGAGCTAAATTAATAGAGTTGCTTTCTCATTTTAATTCTCTTTGGAGAGATACACATTAAATGTTGTCAACATCTTATATTCAACACTACTGTGATGGGATATATCAACACAATGCAATATAGATAATACCACATGCATGCAAAGAATAATAATACAATTGTTACCTACAAAGGTTAATAAAACAATTGATGCATACAATTGTATTGCAAATATAACCAAATTACATTGTAAAGATAACATATTGAATGCATGATATGGAATCTATGTCAAATGTGTTGCATGGAATACATATCAAATGTGTTGCATGGAATCAGACAAATGTGTTGAAGCAATACACATATTGATGGTGAAGTGATGTATATATATTGTTCTGTTGAGTTGATGAACTATTAAACATACATTGAAGGAGCAATGAATACTTTGTTGCATTGAAAGCATAGGGTGGAAGGGTTATTCCAAAACAAAGGAGCTTTGAGAGATCATTAAAGAGCAGTACATTGGTTGAAGGGAAGATATTACACAATGTGATGAAGGAGATACCATGTTATGTTGAAGGCCGATGCAAAGGCAGCATAAATCATGTCACGTGTCAACGATGGAAGGATATAAAAGATTGAAATCAGGTGCAAAGGTAGTATATTGAAATAATCAAATGCATATGCAAGCAATGCATTGGGGTAACATGTCAAAATGTTTGGTGCATTGAATATGAATATTGCAATGCATTGAAAGGATAATGCAATTAAACAACACATTGAGATAATAAATTAAAGCGGCATATTGAAGAATAATTAAAGCAGTGCACTGAAACGATAATGCGTTGAACGTATTAAATGTTAGTGCAGTGAATGTATTTAAATGAGAATACAATGCATTGTGGTGATTACATCAAAACATAATGCGTTGAAGAAAGGTAGGAATACAAATGCATTGTAAAGGCAAAAATACGTGTTGCAAACAGAATATGATACAATGCATTGGAAGTATAATATTACACAAGCAGTGGTGAGATATGATGATGCAGATGCGTTGATGGAACCGAAGGGGATATACAAACAATACGTTGAATGGATATACATAATGGGTTGAAAAGAATATATTAACAATGCATTGAAAGATTAATGTTGGTGCATTGAGACAATATATTAAAGCATTGCTTTGACCTAATATATTAATGTTGGCGTGTTGAATAGGTTACATTAAACATTGCAAATGTTGCAATGAAGACTGCGCACAAAGTGTTTCACCATTCCTCACTGACATGAGGACGTTATCTGGAGCCAATAGTGCATGTAATCATAACCATTCAGCACGCGTTAGACAAGGACTTTAACCCTTCGCAATACCTAACCATAAAAATTGCAAGCTAGGATGGTTCCTCTTTCTATGCTCGCAGTCCATCCCAAGGTTTCTCATACTAAAAAATAAAACAATCACAGCTCATACATGAAGTTGTTTTCCTCTAAGTTATTGATTAAACTAGGTGTGGAAAGGCTCATACCAAATTGCAGAACAATCCCATGGATGAGTATTGGCAATATTTTTGAATTTTGAATATTGATCATGTTATTAGACTATCAATAAATTTATTTTTATGATCTTTTACCTTATTCTTGGTGTATTGTGTAGGATTGACTTTGCTCATTTACATCGCCTTTTGCTATACATATTGCATCTTAAATGTTTTCACTTGTTTTATGGCACAATGGATTAGATTACATTCTATTACTAGACCTAGGTATACCCTCTCACAAGCAAGGAGAAACTTTGGGGTGATGATTGTTACCAAATCTCCATACATTCTTCACTATATCATGAACCCGTTAATTTAATGTGCCATTATCTCAAATATATTTCAAGAGATTTAGGATGTCTTTCATTATTTATGTGAGATACTAACTTGTGGTACACTGGGGTTTCCATCCAATCTATGCCTTGAGCCCTCATACATGTTTTATGCCACCAGTGAAAGCAAAAGGGAAAAAAGGGATTTAAAGCATAATGGTTTTGAGGCAGGACTTTCAAGATTCAAGCAAAGAATTGTACATTCTAAGGCAAAATAAATTATTTATGACGTAAACAACAGCAAGCAACAATTACCTCATTCATGAGACAGGGAGAAATGCTTGCTATTATTTTTTCATAGTTTATTATGATGGATCATTTTACATTTAATTATGTTGGAACATTTTATGTAGTACCCTAATTATTGGTTTCTTTCTTGCAGGGATAAAGATGGTTGGAAGCATACAAAGTATTTAAACCTGTCAAAGGGAATACTATAGTTGGTGCACAATGATGTGTTTAAACCTGTGTAAGTTCTATCTCTAGGTAAATCTATGTATTATGACTCATTTATAGATGAATTTTTGAGGAATTCATGGGTTTATTTCCTCTTAAAGAAATATGAAGTATTTGACAAGTTCAAAGAGTTTAAGCCTCTTGTGGAAAATCAGACAGATAAGAAAATAAAGGTGTTGAGAATAGATAATGATGGAGAATATTGTATGATTGAATTCAAATAATTTTGTAAGAAGTGAAATATAGCAAGGAAGAAGACTACGCCAGACACACCTTAGCATAATGGAGTTGTGGAAAGGATGAACGGGATGTTCATGGAGAAAACAAGGAGCATGCTCAGTGGTGCTTATTAGGACAGGAATTAATTGGTAGAAGTAGTAGACATTGCATGTTATCTGGTAAATAAATCACCCTCACCATTGTTGAATGACAAGAGTCCAAATGAAGTATGGATTGGTAAGAAACCTTCTCTTGAACATCTTAGGGTATTTGGTTGTGATTCTTATCTACACGTTCAAAAGGAGAATAGGAGTAAGTTGGATAACAAAGCTAAAAAGTGTATCTTTATTGGATATAAAAATAGTCTAAAAGGTTATAAGCTTTGGAACCCATAAACTAAAATAATTGTGTATGGTTGAGATGTAGTATTTAGAGAAGTGAAAGATGTTGTCAAACAAGAAATCCTACTGAGGGATAAAGAACTAGAAAAGATAAGAGTTCAAATTGAAAGATGATAGTTCTAACTCTACAGAAGAACAAGAATAAGAAGAAGAACAACAATAGACTTCGTCATTGAGGAAATTGGGTCAGGAAAGAAGGAAACCAGAAAGGTATAGTCCACTTAATTTCCATTCTAATTTTGCTTTGTTTATTATTGATTTTGATCCTAGAACTGTTAGGAAGGAAGTGGCTTCATAGGATGGAAAACTCTGGAAAAGGGACAGGGTTGAAGAAATGGAAACCTAGGACAAGAATGAGGCTTAGGATCTAGTGGAGTTATTAGCAAAGGGTTATTCCTAGGTAGAGGAATTTAATTTGGTGATATATTTTTTGCTATTTCCAAACTAACCTCTATTAGGTTTCTTTTATATGGTGTTCCTTATTTTGATCTTGAAGTAGAATAGATGGACATGAAGACAATATTCCTACATGGGGATCTAGAAGAAGAAATCTACATGAAGCAGCTAGAAATCTTTGTTGTGAAAAAAAAGAAAGAGCTAGTATGCAAATTGAAAGAGCCCCTGTATGGGTTAAAGCAGTCACCAAGGATGGGGTATCAAAAATTTGATACTTTTATATTGGAACTTGGTTCTATAGGGAGTAAAGCATATCAATGTGCATATTTCAAATTGGTTGGTGATCATGTTATTTATTTGGTCATGTATGTGGATGATATGTTTTTTATTGGAAATGACAAAGAAATCATCCATAAAGTGAAAATTCAGTTCTCCTCTAAATTTGACGTGAAGGCATTAGGGGAATTTTGAGGTCTAAAATGGGCCTCCTAAGGAAAATTTTAAAATGATAGTGGAAATAATAAAATAAGATTAGATTACATCATTAAATTTTAGAGGGGAAAAAAAAGCTATTTTTTCAACTTGTAATTTTAACTTATCTCCCTATGGGTTTACTCAAATTTCGAGCAGAAACACTTGTTGGATGCAGAATTTCATTCCTCATACAAGGAGTGCCCATGTTCCATACTTTCAATGGACCCTCCTACATGAAAATGAGAAATACATGAAAAATGTGATTGCAATCACGTTTTTTCATGTATTTCTCATTTTTCGTGTAGTAGGGTACATCGAAAGCATGCAACATGGGTACGCCTTGGGTGAGGAATTGAATTTTGCATTCAACGAGTACTCTCGCTTGAAATTTAATTAAAACCTTAGGGAGATAAGTTAAAAATACAAGTTGAAAAAGTAGTTTTATTATTTTTTTATTTTTTTATATTTTTACTATTTTACTCCAAAAATGGTGATTCATCCCCCATGGTTGACATCATCATCTTGAATCCTATTGGTTCTTATAAATTTTATTTTGGTTGTACATTTTTCTTAGGAGGCCCATTTTAGACCTCAAAATTCCCCTAATGGGCCGTAGCATTGCATAATTTATCTTAGGCATGGAAATTAAAAGAGATCGGGAATATAGGAACTTTGGTTAAATCAAAGAAAGTATGTAGAGACAATATTTTAGAGGTTTAATATGTAGGAATGTAAACTAGTAAAGGTGTATAATTCTATAGTTGTAAAGTTATTTTTGGATCAGTGTCCCAAGACACGGGAAGAAGAAGAGGACATGTTCCATGTTCCATATGCTAGTGCGGTTGGAAGCTTGATGTTTGCAATGGTATGTACTAGATCAGACATTGCACATGCAGTGGGAGCACTGAATAGGTATATGTCAAAACTAGGGAAGGAGCATTAAGCAGTAGTAAAGAGGGTTCTCAGGTATTTGGGTGGCACTACTAAATATGGATTGTGCTACCATGGAAGACCAATATTAGATAAAATTTTATACATATATGGATTTTCCTATGCAGACTAGGATGGAGATATAGATCACAAAAGATCTACTAGTGGGTATGTGTTTAACCTATTTAGAGGAGCAATCAATTGGATGAGCAAAAGACAATTAGTATTGGAACTCTTAACTACATAAGTTGAATACCTGGAAACCATTCATGCAAGAAAGGAAGTAGTATGGTTAGAGAGATTTTGTTATGTATTATTCCCCTGGAAAAAAATTGGGCGACTTTTTGCATTCATTTTTGGTAGTTTTTGACACATGGTTTTTGCTAAAAAGTAGTTTTGCAATACATGGTGATTTTTCCCATGGTTTTATAGTTTCGGTTGAGGTACTACAATTGTATTTCAATCTAGGGTAAATGGATTAGTGGTTCATGGTTGGTGAGAGATATATATTATATTTTAATACTATACATAAGTGTGTGTCTGTGTGTGTATATCTTGCTAATTTTCAGTTTCAAAGATAAAATATCTATGTTAATGTGTGTGTTTGTCATTGCATATTTTATGTTTTAACTAAGAATATTTTTGCAACAATTAATTGTAGAGAGTTAAAACCTACAAAAGGAAGAAATTTGAGAAAGGCAGACATGAAAAAAATTGAGAAGAAAGGGGAAAAGAGAAAGAATCTCATGCACGAGGAAAGAGAATAGTTGAGTGCAATATAAAAAGAAAGTAAAATGGATAAAAGGATAGCGCAGGTGCACAGAGAAAGACGAGCAATAGTGGAATATATCATGTGAATAAGAAGGGAACCCTATGCATGATTGTGTTCTCTTGATTTATGTGAGCAAGGTCAAGGGGTAAGTCTTAGCCTGAGTTATAGGATTGAATGAATTTATGAGGATTGAATGTGTTATGCATGAATATGCCATAAGGAAGGAACAAGGGACTCTTGGACTAATAAAAGGGCTCTTTTATGTTTTGTGGGCCTAGAATGACCATCTGTTAAGTAAAATGTTGGAATCCATGCACCTGAGCAACCGAGAGAGGCATCAAGGAACTCTTGGTTGAGTGAAGGTATCTCATTTTGTTATGCAGGCTTCATCATGACCACATTTGGATTAGGACAATGTTGTATACGTTGAATGAATCCATATTGGCCTCTAAGTGGATGAAGGAGAGTGGCCTTCATCTCGACACCACTCGTATCCTGGGAGATGTTGTCCCTAGGGTCCTTGTAATCTAGAGAATTTGAGAAACCATCCATAGAAGTTGGGAAAAATTTTGGGCTTGCTATGATCTAAAAGGAACTGATGACTTCATTTGATGAAGGAGAGTGGCCTTCATGATTTCACCCTCTATTTCTGAGTAAAATCTCCATTATGGCTTCTTGGTATGGCTCAAGGGTGGCTAGTTGTAAGAAATATGGTAGTGCAACTGAGCCTATGGTGGGGTGGAATTGGCTCACCCTTGATCAATTGAAAAAAAACATAGGGTCTCAATTAGATAAATACTCTTGTGGGCTCCATATCTATAATGTAAAATATATTAATGAGAAAGAAATGATCGATGTTGAAACATATTTTGTTTATGTGCTTGTCTACTTAATGAGCAATATGGAATGTATGATGTTTATTTATGATGTGAAATAGTTTAAATGGTGCATAATGATCATATGTCCAATATTCAATAATTAATATACTTATTTTCATGTCTTTCATGTTATGGACAAGAAGTAAATGGCTCCTTCAGCATGGGATTGAAGGACTTCTAGTACTAGCCATGGCTAGTGTTCATATTTTTTCATCAGATAGACTGGAGGAGCTACAGGCTAGCCAAAAAGTAGTTAGAGTTCTTGTGAATGATGTGGATATGAAAGGCGTGGATAGAAGCCCTAATTGAGATGGGGATGCTTAAGGGAAAGATTCTTCCTAGATCATTTGATGGACAACATTAAAGAGTTCACTAAAGAACTATAGAGTTGATTGAGGCCAACTAAAGGTTTAAAATAGTCATAATTACACTATTGTAGAGTGTTAACTAATGGGGAGGTTTTCCCTGCAATGGAATGAGATGCTTGGATACCTTAGGAGATCTCAAGAACCTCTCTTTGGCTTTCAAGAAATAATAAGGATCCCTGCTGCAAAGAAGGCCTACAAAGAGGTAAATTTCAGGTTTGACCCTTTGTTTTGAGCCATAAATAAATTTTACAAATAATCCCTTCACATAGAATTTTATGGAAAATTTGAGGTTGAAGACCTCAACCTTAGCAATAGAAGAAATGCCTTTTAGGGGAACTCTGATATGGTGTGGCCTTGGCCTAATGAACCAACACACAGCATAATCTCTATTTACCGAGAACATTATATAATGGCACCAAAGAATTGAATCCCATGACTTATAAGCTATGATGTCAAAAATAATAACATAGCAATGCCTTGTGTGTGACATGTGTCACTCAAATTTAGCTTTTTTGGCATGGTAGCTAGGCATAGGTGAGTGACACATGGCACACACCAGAAGTGCCACATGGTAGAGGACACATCAGTATTAGTCACGTGGTAGGATGTGATTGGATGTTAGAATATGATGTGGCATGATGAGAT
The DNA here is from genome assembly GCA_000404065.3 of Pinus taeda. Lineage (NCBI taxonomy): Eukaryota > Viridiplantae > Streptophyta > Pinopsida > Pinales > Pinaceae > Pinus > Pinus taeda. Next base: position 14,002 of record APFE030363269.1, on the reverse strand, counting down.
GCCCACCAGCCTAATGGTCTATCAATGATTTGTATTGATATACAGTTATAGGCAAATGTCGATAACCCAGTATTTCCATATCCTATATCATCATATCGATGGAATGGCTACATCGTTGTATCAATGTATTGGAATATCGTAATATTGGTCACATCATTATATCAGCACACTGGTGTATCATTAAATCAACACCCTAAGCAGATCAACATATCAGTGTTGACGGTTATACCGTATCAACATAGTGGAACCCTCGTATAATTCGATAAGGCATTTTTCCATAGAAACCATTTATATGGAAAGGTGTCATATTACCTATAGGTTGAGGACATGGACTCATGCGGAGGTGATGCGTGGCCACGAGATACCACATATTATCCACATTGGAAATTAAGGATATTGATGTGGTCCTTAAGGGGATAAGTCTTCAAATGAGTCTAACTTTGTGCCCAAGCCTGGAATGAGAAGAAATTTACATCATTAGGAATATCTCAATGAGAAGACTATAATGGTGGTGTTGGAATTGTGATTTGAGGGATAGAGTCACATAACTTGTTAATTTTTTTATAGTCTCAAACTTGAATACCGCCAGAAACATCTTGATTCAGGAAAATCCCATAATGTGGATCTTCAAGAAAAACTCAATGATTTTCCATTTCAAAAACCCTCAACAAAGTCGAGGTATGTCCTTAGTCTAGGGAACCCAAACCCTAAAAATAGGGTTTTCAACCATCCAACAATGGAGATTCCAACTTGATGTCATCCAAACAATTATAAGAAGCATTCATTATCAAATTTACATCAATGACTCGTGTTTTAGTCAAAGTCAAACCTAGTAAAACTTCAGGGGTTGACATTAATGGCAAAACCATCCAACAATCTCCCCCTTTGTCATTGATGGCAACACACATACTCCTTCTATGAGTACAACTCTTCTTGACTTAATCTTCCATCTCCTTCGTGTGATCTCAATCTTCTTCTCATGATTTCTCTCCCCCTTTGACATCAATGGCAAAGGGTGACTCCCCTTGACAATTTGCCTACTTCCTGTGGACGTGTAACCTGCTTGTGCTCCCCCTAAAAATAATCCTTCTTTTGTCTTCCTCGAAAGTACTTGTCTTCTTCGAAGTACATTCCTCAATACTTACTGCAAAGACCTGTCTCCCCCTATCACAAATTATCGTTGTTGATTATGGATACACTTTCCATGAGCTTCTTGCAATTTTGTACTGCTAACTAGTTATCAATGTTGATGACTCTTTTAATGATTGATGACTATGGACCTGTAACCTTCTCCCCCTGAACCTGTTATGGACTTGTCTTATCTCGTCTTGAAGTTGCGATTTTGTCGCATGCTACCTATATTGTAGGTTTTAACCCTATACAAAAATTACTTGTAGATGCATTCTAAAAAATAGAAAATAAACAATGACAAGAATATAAAACAAATACAGAGATATTTCCCCTAGATCCCAAAACCGGGACTACCAGATTGATTTGTCGTTATATTTTTTTAAATGTTACAATGCATATATTTACATGTTGAAGCATTCATAAACCCCAATCCATTAACCCTGGATTAGAACATAACCATAGTTCCCTTGAGCAGATCTACAAAATACCATGGGCAGAAAACCATGTGCAAAACCCATGCATAAAACCATAGGTAGGTTCGCCCACCTAATATAGGGTCAAAAAAAAAATTTGGGCACTGCCCTGGACCTTATATAGGGGGGCTACCACCCCCACTATGACCCCCATGTTGTGCCCGATGCAACAAACAGGGGGGCCTTTCTCCCCCCCCCCCCGTGAGCCCCTTATGAGTGCAACTAGTTGTGGAAAGAATATAAAACACACCCAACATATATGTCAATTATAGACTTGCCTTCAAAACATGCTACATAATGTTGCATAGACTCTGTGTCTTCAAAATTCAGGGATTCAATAAGTTGGGGTCTTCAAAATAATGTATCACCCAACTCTTCAGCTAGACCTTCCTGACTTGTGTCATTGTTCAATGTATTTGTTGCTTCATCGTGACCTTTTTCATTTATGAAACCTAAGACCTTTTTATTTGCTTGATCTTCCTATAACTGTTTTTGAGACCTTTTTATTTGCTTGATCTTCCTATAATTGTTTTCTTCTCCAAACTTTCTCATACCTGCAATCTCGATTTGTGTCCATAGTTATGATATTTATAACATTCAATTTTGGGTTGTACCTGCACTCTCGAGCTATGTGCCCATAATTATGACATTTATAACATTCAATGTCATCCATAGAAGATTATATCTGGTATCTACAATTGTGAGTTATATGGCCATAGTTATGCCATTTGAAGCATTCAATGATTTTCCCATCTGAAATGTACTTCCTCTTGACAAAATCATCGTGGAACCTATCTCATGATCTTGCAAACTTACTTTTGAGGTTTTGCGGATGATAATTGTACATGTCAAAGACTTTGCAACCCCTAGCCATATGTCCATAGTTTGTTCATGAAAAACAATAACCATTAAATGAATGAGTGTACTTGGATGAGTTATCTTGTTTGGATGATCTTATGAATTCATTCTTCTTCGATGGTCTTTGATAATTGAACCTGTCAACAACGTCATAATCCCTAGTCGTATGTCCATAGTCAATACATGAGAAACATATGTCATTAAATGAATGAGCACACATGGTGAGTTATCTTCATTTTTATTCGGAGGTAGTAGTGTAGTCTTTTGTTGTTTGTCCTTGATGGATTTAGCATCATCCTTAAGCTTCTTTGGTTCTTCATCTTGACCAGTCTTCTCATTAGCCTTGGAACTTGTTCCTTCATCACATGGAGCCTTACCTGCTTTTCTGCCTTTATCTTCAAATGGGCTAATTCTTGATTTGTCTTATCCATAACATTTAAGTGCCCTTTTTTCTAAGCCTTATGCGTGTTGATTTCATTAAGGGTTGTGTCAAGTTCTTATTGCTTTTAAGTAAGGTCTTCCTGAAATTTGTGTTTCAAGATTTGACTTCTTCTTTCTATTTCTTTTATTTGTAGCTTTAGAAGAGTGGCATTTTCTACTTATCTATTGAGAACTTGTATTTGTTCCTTCTACCTTCCATTTTCCTTTCCAAGCCTGTTTATTTCTACAATAGTTGTATCTACTTCCTTTTGATTATCAGGTCTTTCTCTTTTCTTTCTGCTTCCAGTACTTGGAATTCCAATAGAGGAAGTTCTTCATTAAATGTGTGATTTTCCTTCTTTGTGTTCTTCCATGCTTTAAAGATATTAATTAATTCATATTCATTGTCCTGTTCTAATCTTTTTTCGTCATCATTTTTTGATTCTTTGACATGAGGATCTACATGATTATCAACATCTTTATCTTGACCTGTATGTTTTCGACCCTCATAGAGATCTTGAATTTTCTCCCAAATATGTTTGGTGGATGCGTATTGACCAAGTTTTTCTTTTACAATGTCTGGTAGAGTACTAAGAATTACATTCATGGTTTTCATATTGTATCTTCAAGATTCTTCGATAGACATATCTTCGGAGACAACAGAGTTCCATACATAATATCCTTGAGTGGTCAAATAATTTTCCATTATATCTTTCTAGAATACAAAACTTAATTCATTAAACATAGGAATTAGACCAACATCTTCATCAATTGTAATTGGATCCGTCGTTATTTTAATACATGGAAGTTACTTTGATTCCTTTGATTACTTGGCAGCTTGCTTCTTTGATTTCCCCATCATTGTAACTTGAGATCTACCTTCCAACTATTAAGCTGCTACTGAAGGAACCTGCTCTGATACCAATTGCTGGAAATACTGAGGGTGGGGTGAATTAGTATTTCTTAGAAATTATCACTTTATTAATCATTTTTAGAGCATTTTTTATTCTTCGGAAATATTATTATTATTCAGTAGTAGATAGAAAACCCAGTAAACAACATCATACAACAATGCATAAAGATAGAGACAGTAGACATCAAGCTTTTTAGGTGGAAAACCCCCTCCAAGTTAAAAACCATTGAATGCTTCTTAGTAAATGTATTTTTATCTTTAAAAGAGATAATTACATCAAGTTTCAACTACAACTGAAGGATAATCCAACTCCTTGGTTTAAAAGCACCAACCTCTTGGATCATAGGCACCAACCTAAAGGACGCACTAACGCCCTATGTTTTATTGCCACCCAACGAAAGGACACACCAACACCATTTTTGCAGGCTCTGACCTACTCTAGCACAACCCTACCACTCTGGAGTGTTCTCGGGCTCCAACCTAAAAGTGACTCCAATCACCTCCCTTGCACCACCCTGCCACCAAAATCAACAAGTGGACCACATTTCATAATTTTCACACTAAATCCCCTTGTACTTTAACTAAATATAATAAAGTTGTATGGAAAATAATATTTCTCCGCTCAATATGAATATCCTGCACAACACTGGTCTAATTGATCATAACACAACATTGTTCTAGCTGACTATTGTACAACAATGTCAATGCACTGCTTTGCTATCACTAGTCACTGCTCAAACTGATCATGTCATATGTTGTCATTGCATTGCACTACTCACGTATAAATATGTGATATGAAGCAATCAAACCAACATTATCATACGGAATTGCTTATATTGTCGCAAGTGTCTAACATTGTTGTCAAATTATGGGACAAAACCAGGTGCCTCAGGTCATCCTTATGACTTGCTTGCAATGCTCTCAAACTTGGCCCCGAGATGACTACCAACATATATCTTATCAATAAGTTGTACAACAAAGTTATTAAACAAAGTTATTATCATTGTTAATGTGTGTTAAGTCTATGTGCCAAATCACTAAACATGTCAAGTCACTAACAGGGATATTGGTCTATGTCAAGTACAAGATCACTGTAATCTATAGGTCATGTCTTGTATATTATGTTAGTATGTCAATGTGTCAAATCACAATCATAATAGTTCTATTGATATAGTTAATCATATGTCATAGACAGTCAATTCAAATCATTGCTAAGTCATGTCTACTTAAATTCAAGGTGTCAACTCACTGTCAATTATATATATGTCAAGTCTAGGTGTCAAGTCAATCAAATCAAGTTTACGTGTCTAGTCTCTATCTTAAGTCATTGTTAACTCTACATATTAAATTACTACTATTATATTATTGTCACATCACATGTTACTAACACCAATAGGGATATAGTCACATCACTTGTTAAATTTTTATGGCAACATTGTATCTCAACCTACTGCTAGTTTACTACCTTGTTCAACTATCACATAAAGTGAAGTCAGGGCATCATATTACAAAGGGTTAAGTCAAGTCACATCAATCTTAAGGTCATCAAGGTTGTTGTCATGTGAGGTATATCACTTGTCTTAAAAATACATAAATCACTGATAAAATTACACTAGAGACCCTTAACCTGTAAAAATTTCTCATTTCCC
>APFE030363264.1:2880-13677 GCA_000404065.3 Pinus taeda | reverse complement strand
CTATATAAATCTAATTTTAGAGACATCTTAAATAAAATAAAAAATAAGCTAAAAAGAAACCCTACTTTTTCTAAACATCTTACTTCAAAAAAAACCAGCAACACAATCAAATCAAATGAAAAACATTAATTAGCCGGCCATGCTTTATACATAAAATGTGGCATGGGAGATGTTAGTTGAAAATATTGAGAAGTTGTAATAAGAACTTGGGCGTAAAGCAAATAAGTTCTTATTACAACTGTTATGGATCATAGAAGCCTCAATTCAATAATATTGAGAAGCTTAAAGTCTAACATCCTCATTGGCATTTGCACATAAGTTCTTATTACAACTATTATGGATCATAGAAGCCTCAATTCAATAATATTGAGAAGCTTAAAGTCTAACATCCTCATTGGCATTTGCGAGGTGTGTAATGGAAAGTTGGAAAGTTTTATGGAAAGTTTGATTTCATTGTATATCTTTAATTTTAAATTGAAAATCATAGATTGAACTATCCATTTAAAAAAATAAAAAAAATTAAATGTTTGAATATAATAAATGTTATTATATTTTTATAATTTGTTTTGATTGTTATTTATATGTAGTATTGTATATCATATTAATTTAAATAGATGTATTTTTTAAGAATTTTATTTTTATATTGATATATGATATTTATTTTTTATTAATTATATATTAATTGCAATGTAATTATTCCATCAAACCCACTCACATATTAACGAAAAACAATCTGCCAATAAATCCATGCACTCTTTCACTGGGTAGCAAATAGAAGCCCTGAATTTTGTCATGTTTCACTCAAGCTTTTCTCCTGATAGAACCTGTAAGACGAATCTGAGTAAGAAATGTACAATTTGAATGATCTTGTAAATAAAAGTGCATCTCTTCGCCATTCAGATTAAGATATAGCAAAGCTTCCACTCGCAAAATAAAGATGTCTCTCAAGTTTCTCAAAACACAACATTTGGCCATGCAAGATTGCCTCCACTGATAAACTGGTGCAACAACTTCATGAAAAGAAATATGTGAACTCAACCATGTCAACTGACTTGGGCATGTTACCAAATGGCTAGAACAATTACATAGAACAGTATGTTCTCCAAACATTCTTATAATAAGATTATATCACATGCCAAGCCAGGTTGAAAATGTAGGTGCTTAATAAGCATGGAATTATGTCTAAGCCCTGTATTCTGAGTCATGCTGACAACGTGGGTGCCTGAAAAACATAAAAAACATAAGTTATGAACCCCTGGCTTGCCTCAGTCATGTAAGAACGTGGGTTGGTCCCTACCACCATGTTTGGGAATACATCAAAATATGGAAAGCATAATTATGAACACCTTACTTCCCAATCAACTGTGACAATATTATTGACTTAAAAACATGGAAAAGCATAAAAGTTACATTTAAACCCTGAGCTTTTCTAGCTTTGAAAGTCGAGATAAAACCGATAAGTTACAACCTAGATCAAGGCAGATAAAGTCTTGGGATAGAGCATTGACATTTCTGTCTACTCTTAGAAATATTTTGCTGCAAGGAGATAATCTTTGTCTGGAAGGAGATATCTCTGTAAGACAGAGAATAAACAAGGAAATGACCCTGCATACTGCTCTCTAAGGCATAAACTCTATAAAATTGTTCCATGCAAAAAACCAAGGCTAAAATACAAATATTCCGTACAGAGAACATGCACAAGAAAAAACTCCTGTATGCAGAGTCCAGACTTATATTTCAAATACTGAATATTACACAATATTGTTCCATGCAAAAGGATATGTATATATTCAAGCATTATATATTCACACTCCAATAAAAAAGATGGGGTAACCATACAATAAAATGGATCTTGTCTATGAAAAACGGGACCACCATTACCCATAAGATCTACAGCACCCTGTAGATGTCATGAGAAGTTTCCGGAACAAGGAACTGTGTTGAAAACACAGCTATAAAATAAACTTCATGGGCTAGTTATAGAGTCAACAAAAAAAATAAGCATTACAAAAAATGTTCATCGTTCGTTTCGCCTCGTAGATTATTCTAACTAAAGAACAAGAAAGCATTAGAAAAAAAAATATTAATAATGAATGAACAACTAAGCATTGAACAGAGGAAAGAAAACCAGACTCATTTGGTTATGCAACTGGCAATCAAATCGTACGAGCTCCCCCACAAATTCATCTCTACAGGAGATGCTGAGATCCTTGCTTTGGAGCCAATTTGTAAATATTGGAAAGATTTTACTCCCAACCTCCCTGAATTCCATGGGGTTTTTAGGGTGTTTTCGGCATAGTGCGTGTCTAAATATTCTGCAATTTTATCAGAGTCTTGGATCCATGCTTCCCATCTAAAAAAAGGCATCAGTCCAGAAGGATTTTTCACCATAAATCTATACAAAATAGATTAACATATTTTCTGATAATGAAATAGATATCAGCATAGCGTTACCTGTAACAACATAGACTATGAAAATAGCATTTCCTTGTAACAATGAAGACGATGGTTCTCGAGCTCTCCACCCATAACAAAAATGAAGGCCATGTTCTGCCATGTTCCGCCCGTAACTGAAGGATGAAGGCCCGTAACTGAAGGATGAAGGCCATGACGAGTAACTGAATGAGCAAGACCATGACGAAATGTGCACAGATGTCAGTAGAGAGCATAAGGGTGGCCCTAAAAAACAGTGCACAGATGTCAGTAGAGAGCATAAGGGTGGCCCTAAAAAACAGTGCACAGATGTCAGACGTACTCTCGTCAATGAAGAACGCCAAGTGTCAACCTCACAAAGAAAAGGACGACGAAAGCTTCACTCAAAGGAAGGCCTATCGGCCTAAATATATTGTTAGATAGTTTCAAAGTTTCATGATATTGTTGTTGTAATATTGGTATTATACAAAAAGAAATTTCAATGCGTAGGTATGCACAAATGATTCAATTGCAGAGAAAGAATTGTGTGCCTTACAATTGCAACCATGATTGTGCCCTCACTGGGGAAATCTGAATGGCTCCCTCTACCAAATCTAATATCCTTTCCTACCTTACTATCTGCTTCATCATATTTACTTAAATCGGCATCTTTATTGTACAGAAACAGTCCTTGTCTCGGGTGGTTGCTCATCAACGAAGATAGCAAGGAACGAGGGTTGTGGGTTTGGGCATGGGAAGTTCCAGGAGAATCCACTGCATTACAATCCAGAGTATAGAGGTCTCCAGCATCAAAATCACCATCAAAAGGGGCAGGCAAGTTTAGGTCCAACAGTTCCACTCTATTGGGCAGATGCTGCAGCATAGGGGTCTCCTTGTTGCCACAACCAGTAGTGATAGTATCTGTAGCTCAGGTACCCCAATGGCATCTCTTGTGACCACCAAAAGCCTGACCTGAAGCAAAACCCTTTTTACAGATTGAGCATTCATGTTCTTCTTACCTGAAATAGCCGGAGACTCAATTGTCCTCGTTCCATCTCTGGCTTTGCCACCAGAATCCTTAGTTCTCTCCATTGGATGAGGCTTGTGGAAATTGCCAGGCAGCTGAGAGCCCGATCCAGTATTGAGCTCATCATCAGTTATCTCTTCTTGCAGGCTCTCCTGCTCATCTTCTATCTGTGTAAAACAGCGATTGACCTTAGCGTGCATAGCGCTATGGCCTCCCAGAGCCTGATACGATTGAAAAACCTTGTTGCAGGTGGTGCACTTGTACCTGCCCTCCTTAGTCTCATCATCATAAAGACTGGCATCTTCATTAATTTTCTTATATTTGACCCTCTTGCTCATGGATTTTGGACGCTGGGAACCATTATTTGGAAGCTTGAGGTAACCCGATTCAGGATCTGCAACCCCAACTTGACATTGTGGATTTTGAGGAGTGTTTACTCCATTTGCAAGCATTAAAAGACACAGGGCCATGTCCTCTTCTTCATTATTGGTTACTGAAACAAACTGTTCATGCGGATTACGTTGGAGTACATACCTGGGTCTTTTCAATCTCTTTTCCTTCAAGCACTTATCAAACCTGCTTAAATTCCCACTAGGGTGATTAATCTCCATCTCAATCTTAGAATTACTGTCTACGCTTTTTCCTTCTTCGTCTTGGGGCTCATGTTTATGCGATTCTTCAAGGCGGGCATCACCACTATCTTGATGTGTTTCACAGCAGCAGTTCATGTGACGAAACAGGCCTTTCCAGGAACTGAATTCCTTCCCACAAAGATCGCAATTTAGAGAAGAATCGATGGAATCGGAATCGAGCGCCTGACTCAACAGAAACGAATCATCCCAATATGCAAACTGGCAAGTACACTTGGGATTCCTTCGCAGAGAAAAAATTAGATTTTCCCCATTACCATCCAATACCTCTTCATCATCTTTCTCCTCCATTGACTGGTCATTCGAAACGTTGGGTCTCCTGCTCTTCCGAAATTCAGTTGCAATGAATTTGTCTGCAGGCATGCAGGCGGGGAGGTGGGCTCTCATGTGACCGCCAAGAGCTCTTCCCGAAACGAATCCCTTGCTGCAAATCTTGCAAAGGTATCTCGAACTCTCAACTGGGTGCTCTCTTCCTTGACTCTGTAACAGCTCCATGGCTTGGGAGGTGGGATACAATATATCCACCGCGGTCATGCTGTAATACACCACCTTCTATGCTAAGCTTCCTTTGTTTCCACAAACTATAAATCAATAAACCAGTAGACTGATAATGCAATCTCTACTCCAACTTCAATTCTAACCTTCCTTTCTCCACACACAGAGAGAGTATAATTCAATAAACTAGTGGACTGAGAGTGCAAGCAATTCACAGATGCAACACCTAATAGAGAACCGACTCCAACTATATCTCGAAGACAAAACGTGCGGGCGAGGGTTTAATTGCGTAGGACATAGGGGTTCTGAATTGAATGCGAATGGTTTGAGAGATGAAATTAGTGTGGATAACTTGTAGATAAAGGAATCGCAAGCAAAGAACGAAGGGAAACGGAAAGATCGTGGAAATGGGCAGTGAAGGAGTGTGGAAGTTTTCTTCCTTCTTCTCTTCACTCAGTTGTTGCCTGCCAGTTTGCTTCCGCGCATTGGCCTCAACGACTTCATGGGCGCGTAAGAAATAATAATGAAATCTCATGATTGGTTTAAAGGACTGCTGCGAACCTGTGAAATTGTTGTAAGATGGTGTGAATTCTTTGGAATCTTAATATATAAGAAATTCTTTCCTTGAGACGATCCTGGCCCTCAACTCCCGCCTGCCCTGTGGATTAATGTAGATTCTGAGTCGGGATGCTGTGTTCGTCATCAAGATGTTGGGTTTACTTTTCTCCGCCCATAACAGAAATGAAGGCCATGTTCTGCCATGTTCCGCCCGTAACTGAAGGATGAAGGCCATGACCAGTAACTGAATGAGCAAGACCAGGACGAAATGTGCACAGATGTCAGTAGAGAGCATAAGGGTGGCCCTAAAAAACAGTGCAGAGATGTCACTCTCGTCACTGAAGAACGTCAAGTGTCAACCTCACAAAAAAAGACGACGAAAGCTTCACTCAAAGGAAAGCCTAAATATACAAAAGCCAAAGGGTCAATTTTTAAGATCCACGAAAATTAGACCATTTATTTAAATTTTAGTCACTTAGCCACTCAAAAATCCTTCCCAAAATCTTTTGTGGGACAAAATATAATTCCAAATTCGTAAGTTACGGGAAATGGCTCGCTCTCAATTTGAAGCCATGGGAAGATATATATAAGCTTCAAAACTGAACTACATACTCCACCTGCCTAAACTACAAGCCGACAAAGCCAACCCTAACAGAGTAAATATGAAGTGGCCCACAAATCCTCACACATGATACCACATGCCTCCTCTCTGCAGCTGCGTTCCTCTTCCTGAACTATGGCAAGCCTCCATCACGCGTCAATCAACCTAATCTCCACAACGTCTGTGGTCGAGTTTCCAAAGGATCGTCTCCCGCATTTCACCCCATCGTCCGCCCATCCAACGGCTATGCATAAATGCATGAGGGACGTAACATCGGAAGCTTCATCGAAGTTTGGGAAATTAATTTATTTCAGGGTATTCAAATTTGAAGGTATAATTTTGGTGATAGCATTTTATTGGTGGGTAAATTAGTTTTCTATTTAATTTTAGAGCTAGCTTCAAACATCAAATACGATCAAATCGACGCTAGGCTAGACTAAACTACCCAACTCACCCCTCATCGGGCCTTGTAACTATGATGAACTTGATGAGTGGGCGTAAGGCCAACCTCTTGGATGCAGTGCAGATCCACCCATCAGCGATAGGGTGTGTGATCCACAGCTAAACTTCTCCCATTCAAACTACCGGGACGACCGAATAACTTACATTATATAAGGCGCATGACCTAGTCGTCCATTATTCCAAATGGTTTACCTGTGCCGCCGACTTCATCAGCTGTTAAAAAATAATGAGTGTTCAAAGGAATCGCATATCGTTGTTTGTTTGTTTGTTTTCATGACCGTGGGACTATTCCAAATCGCATTACATATTAAACATAATGAAATATGAAATAGCCATCCTCTATCGTTCATGGTGTATTAATGTAATTCTTTAACCTTTTTCACTTCAATGAAAGCATATATAGTTGTAAACACCACTTTTATGTACATGTTTCTATTTAGCTCGAACACAGTTTGAACTTTGAATCGATTTAGTTTTGTCACTTTTTAAAGTGGTTCAGATCATATCTCAAAGTAACCAATGAAATAGTTATTCAAGAAGAATGTGCTATTATTATGGATATTTCTATTGTTTTCATCTTTTTAGAGAAACCCCTGGATGTTGTTATAGTAGGCCTATAACATGGTGGATGTTGTTAGAGTACGCCTGTAAAATGGAGGTTTGAGGAACTTGGAATGTGATGTTGTTGATGGAAGCTTGGAATCTTGTGTTGTTAGGGGTATTGCATGTTTGTCCTCTTTTGCAAGCTTCAAGGTTCAGTTCTATCGCAAAAATAGATTTATGTCCACTTTCTGTGGAACATTTGTTGGATATGCTTGGGAATTCAAGCTTCTAATGAGGCTCATGCCTCTGAAGATAGCAGCGCACTCATTTATTTTGGGGAATCTGGATTTGATAATTGGAGTAGAAGAGGAAGAATTTATGTGATAGCTTAAGATGACAAAACTCTTTCCGGTATTGGTTGTTAGATTGGCAGATAGATAAGGGTTTATTTCTATATAATAGTCCTTGTATGTCCCACGATATGCTCTAAGGAGGACATCATATGTATTCCTGGGGCTATCATTATGTTATTAATTGTAGATTCAATTTAGGTAGATATTTAAATTTCTAGGTATCCTTTTCTTTCTAGGCCTAAAGATGCATGTGTTTTTAACTCATGCGCATTGCAAGAACTCATGGACACTGGATTCTAATGATTGCTCCATAATTTGACAAAAGAAACTAGTTTTTGAGATGGTAGGATGCTTTGAAATCCATATTGTCTAATTAATTGATCTCCACTATTACCAAATGTTCATGTGAACTTTGTTTTTTCCCTAATACCAACTGAAAGAAGCAGAAGCAAGCAAAATGTTGCAATGCTTTCTTCAGCGGAAAACCATCTTTGTTCACATTTGTATGGGAATAGCCATATTTCTTATTATTATTCGACTCTTGAAGCATGTGAAACATGAAATCGATTCTAAATTTTTAAGTCTCAACTTGTAAATAATTTTCATTTTGCACATTTGTTTTGAGTTCAATGCTCAGCTATCCAAATTTTGTACAGTTCAATTATCTTAAACTTAAGCGTTCACATCCCCTCCAATATTTAGAAGATATTCTAGATATTGGAGTGGATGTGAATTTTAATTTTCAGATCATTGAATTGTATACAGTTCTCTTATGAAGTCTTAAAATTCCCTTGGTGAATAATTATTCTCCTTTTATTTCTTTTTAAATGTATGCATCTGCAGTTAGGAACTAGCCTTCAGAGATACTGATAGTTTCATGATTGCACATGATACAAGTTTATATGCTTAATCTTAGTTTTATTCCATAATGCAGAATGTGGATATTAAACATTTGGGGTATAATACATAGAGACGCATAATGGTAATATCTATGTTGAGTAAGCATTTTTATATGCTCTGTAGTGGGAAGGGTACTAAATGATAGGTACATAGTTATCAGATAGTAGGTTGGTGATTTTTGCATCGTTATTATATAGCATGTTTGTAAAATTGTTCTACAAGAATTTGACAACATGGAGTGCCGAGGCTCTTTACGATTAGTTACAAAATTGTTTTCTAGGAAAAGAGATTCCTTTCCAATTTATGTTTACACTATTGTTTGTATATTGTTGATTTTATGCTTGGCAAAGCTGAAGAAGTGCTCAATATTGAGAGCAATGTTGATCACCCGCATCAAGTATGTTTTTCCTTTAACCACTTGCATTTTCCACACGTCTGCAAATGAAAATAGAGTGTAGATATTATACGGTCATTCTGAATGATAACTCTAGGGTAATGATGGATCTATATTAATAAATCTCACTCCATGGAGAAGAGTATCCAAGCACAATACCTTGATTTGAAGATTTATATGTTGGTCCAGGATGACCATTGATGAGGTAAGCATTAGAAAGTGGAGGGCCTCTTCTAGAGGATGTAGAGATATAACTAGGGTCTTTCACACCTCTAATTATTCCACATTAATAAATCAATCCGGGAACGTTTTGTTATTGCAAAGAGTAGCTCAATCCGAGGCTATTTGTCCGAGTAATGCTTAGTAGTATAGTGTTCAGGAGATACAAAAGAAGACAGATGCTAAGCTGTCACTGAACTAACCCAAAAGATAGAATTACACAAGACAGTTGATCAGTCAAGGGTACGGAAGCAATAATCCATCCCTCTAGAAACTGATAAACAGGAAATTAGAGCATGGACTTATAGGTCTGGGAGGTAGGCAGCGTCTTGCTGAGGCTCACTACAGCCTTAGACCTTCTCTCATACCAAAACAACAAAGGCAAGTAAATAAAACAGCGGAAGATAAAATGGAACAGCAAAATGGAAATGGAACAGCAGTAAATGGAACAACAGTAAAATGGAACAGCAGTAAATGGAACAGCAATCGAAAGAACTGAATATCGCGAGTTAAAAGCAACTGATTCACACTCTGATTTTCTCTTCAAGTAAACTAGATAAGATATACTTTATGAAACAACATTCATTGATGAATTATGGAACAGCAACCATCCACCATATATACATGCTCTATACTAATATAGTAATCTGAGAATGAAGGATGATATAACTATGTTCTAAACAGAGTAACATTACTTTCAAGTCCCAACAAGTATTATTTCACATCGATCCAATGACAGTAACATTCATACCGACACTCTGTTACAGAAATAGCTGATTAAAGACGCAATTCACCCCTGAATAGATTCAATTATACAGTGCAGAATCATTACATGGAGAAATCATTCATACATTGATCATAACAGAGCATAGCATATCATATGAAAGATGTATCAGATTGCTGAGTAATAGATATAAACAAACCACACATAAATCACAGTTAATGATACAAAAGCAAGTGTCCTTCGGAGCCGGGCCCTTAGCTGCCAATGGTACACCGCCTTAGATTACTCCAGACGCAGAGATGAAATAAACACCAAGCCTTTTGTATTAATGCATCAACAAATGTATAATAAAACCAAGTCTCAGTGAGACTCGATGATCAAAGTTTTGTTCTAAAACTTAAAATTATAAAAACAATAGTCCCCTTGCTTAATGATGTTGTTCCTTTATATAAAAGTAACGACGGAGTTATCTAGATAACAAAGATAAGTAAAACAACGATCCCTCTTCGATCCTGAGGGATTCGCCAATCAGTTAATCCTTCACTTTTCTTTCTCGCGTTCGCCGACTCGGTATCCCTCTTTCCTTTCCTGGGCTATTCAGCTCAGATTTACTCGATCTTGTTCGCATCTGGTTCCCCTCTGGAGGGACAGCAGTTATTCTTCCTCGGCTTTCCGCTTTTGGACGGCAACTCCTTGCTTCCCCTTCTCCCTGCATAGAAAAACGACGATTCTTAGTGATTGAGCTTCCCTTGTTAATTCTTGCACATTTTATTTCAATCCTTTATCTCTTTTGAATTCACAATGCAGAAAAAGTTACAAATATTACTGAAAAGCCACTAAATTGCTTATCAAAAGCATACATTTCAAGTACTCCACACACCCCCCTGCTTACCCTGTTTCATGCCCTCATGAAAACATTATAGTTGACATGCAAGGCGATGAGAGAATAGGCCGGAGAGGGGATCTCGTGAGGAGGCCGACAACCGTGATGAGCAACTAGATTATCAAAGAACTGATTTATTTGATCTGCATGCATTTCATATAAGGCCTGATATCCGGGTGCAGGGTGCCAAATAATTGGACTGCGAAATTGATACCCCAACCAGGATGGCCCTTCTTGTAGAATCCGTTCCCCATAAAGGTTCAATCGGCTGGGAGCCAGCTCAAAATTCTTGTATTTGAATGGTTCCCTGAGCTGGATGTTTGGGCTAGAGGTCTGGTATCAAAATTTTGCAGCATCGATGGCAAGGTCTTTAATAGTCAGGAAATATTCCAGGCTATGTCGGATCAAGTCTTCATGCATGGGTCCTAATATCTCGATGACACCCGGGATCCTCATAAGGCTCCTATGCTCTCTCCATAGCGTCACTAGGTCTCTAGGTTCGGCTCGTACCCATAAGTCTAGGCTATTCTCCTGTCTCTGAAAGGTGTTATAAGCTCTGAGCCATTTCAGCTGATT
>APFE030363258.1:59880-78749 GCA_000404065.3 Pinus taeda | reverse complement strand
ATTTTAATTTTGCAATTTCTAGAAGTTTTTATGAAAAATGAGTTTCAAGTGCAATTTTGGACTGAATCAGAAATTCCCATAATAGCTATGTGGATGACATGTTTGTAGGACACTTGGGATTGAGTTTGATGCATGAATGGACAGCTTGGGAACTAGGACTAAGCTAACTCCACTTGGTTCAGCTAGAACAAGCTTTATTGGGCCTGGTCAAGGCTAGTCAAACATGACTAGTCACTAGAAAATCCCTAGGAAATAGGGCAGTTTTGAGATTTTATGGGAATGACCATATTTCTTGGGATGAATTGGATGAGTTCAACTTATATAGGTGGATATGAGTAGATATGAGTGTTAGAGATAATGTAGATCATTTTGTTTCATTAAACCTCTATTTAAAGCCAAGACTTTGATGGCTTTTGTAATGGAATTTATATGTAACTTTTGTATAATTTGAGTTGGAAGCTAATTTGAAGAAACTATTTCATTCCAATTTGTTGTTCATGCTTGGTTGATTTACTAAAGTTGTTGTAGCTGAGATTTCTTCAAGTGTGCAAGGCAATGGTGGAGGCCCCCCACACCAAGCTAAGTACACTTCTTGGTTCAATTTTCATAGTTTTCATAGATTAGTTCTTATTTCAAATGTATGTAGATGTGTGATGATTGCTGAATGAATATTGGTTTAATTCTAATCTACATATGAAGGGACACAAAGGAATTTAAGTTAAATTCCCCTTCTATTTGATCTTGAATTAAAACTGAATTTCATTCTCCATTTCTCATTTGAAGTTATTTCTGCATTTATGGTTTGAAGCAATGGTGATTGTGATATAGTAGGATTGTGAAGAAGGACAATCTGGACCTCCTTAGTTAGGAGCCTCTTCTTTTACATCTTCTGCATCATAAGCCATTGTTAATTAGTGCTCTTAGATTCATCTTCATGAAAGTAGTATTGTAGGGAAGGACAACCTGGTTCTCCTAAGTTAAGAGCCTCTTCCCTCATATATTACATAAATGAATTAGAAAATGTTAAAATAGGTTTATATTTGTAATATGTACTTCTTTATATCTCCAAATTTTATCTTCTAAACTTGATTATATCTGATGTCCATATACAGTGGATTTGCCTCCAAGTTTTACAAAACCGGATTGATAATTAAATACTTGTGTTAATTTAGTCAATGAATTAGCTCAACAATGATGAAGTATCCATAAACCCCAATCCATTAACCCTGGATTAGAACATAACCATAGTTCCCTTGACTGGATCTACAAAATACCATGGATAGAAAACCATCATGCCCAAAACCATGTGTGAAATCCATGCCCAAAACCATAGGTAGGTCTGCCCACCTAATATAGGGTCCATTTTTTTCCCATGGTGCTATCCCAGACACTGTATAGGGGGGCTACTGCCCCCCTACATACCCCCCAACAAGGGGGGCAGTCACCCCCCCCTGTGAAGCCCTTTCTACACCTAGCACAACATATAGGGGGGGCTACCACACCCCCTGTGACCCCCCCACACGTGGGGTAGTAATGGAAAGAGTATAACACACACCCAACATGTGTCTGTGGTTAGTCTTGTGTTTTTGGTGTTTTGTGATTAGTGTGTGTCTAGTGCATAGCTATGCCACTTGATTGTGGTGTTGTGTTGTTATTGGTTTTCTTGATCTTCTTCTTGTTTGTTTCTTGGATTGCCTTTTATGTGTTTAGTCATGGGAATTGGTTGGGAAAGAGGAAAGCTAGTGGAGCTTGGGGAGAGTCGTACGATACTGAAAAGGTAATGTAAGACTGAGATGAATCTATGTGCATGAGTAAGCATAGTGGAAGGTAGGAGTATGACAGTCGATTGGACTGGCTGGGTCCATTGTGGTAAACTGATGGTGGAAGTACGAACATGAGAAAGATAACTATAAAAGGTAAAGTAAATGGATCTGAGGTGTTGGATTCTTTAGCTATGTTGGGAATGATTGTTCTCAATGTTTTACATGTTCTACACGGATATAGGAAGTTCTCTTAACCTATACCTTATGTTATCTGGTAATTATTTCATGATCATGATTATGTTGATGTTTATATATGTATGCATTTATGTATGTATGTCGTTGTCGGACAAGATGATAATTGTTTTATGCTAATGATTATATATGTATGTATGTATGTTTTCATTATCTAATAGCATTGTTAGGGATCGTTCTTGTGGAGGAATGATTTCTTATGTAGGTGAATGGCATGAAGAGATACCTGGTTCATGAGGAATCAAGTGGGAAGAGTAGTCACGAAAAAATACGAGGTCAGTATCATGTGGATATGAATTGATATCGTATAATTGTATTATGCATATGTTTATGATAGGTCATGTGGAAGGATACATCAAGAAATGAAAGCAGTGTGGTCTGCAACATGTTGGGACAAGCATGGATAAGACACTAGGAGCAAGGTTTCTTGGTAGAGATGGTGTTCTTTTGGATGTGAGGTACTCTTGTCTTGTATATGTTTCATATGTTTCATATGTTGTACATGTTGTACATGCTGCATTTATGATGATTGTGTGGATGCGATGATGTGTATACATACTGTGTGTACATGTTGTTTATGCAATGTTATGTACAAATGGTACAACTACTGTTGTGTGCATATGGTGTTGTACACATGTTGGATATGTAGTGATGTGTACAAATGTTGTTATGTACATGTTGGATGTGTAGTGCTATTTACTTATGGTGCTCTATGCATGTTGTACATATGGTGCTATGTACATATGGTGTCATGTGCATGATAGTACAAGTGGTGCTATGAGCATGTGGTGCAGCGTACATGTTGTACATGTGGTTTTGTTAGCATGTGGTGCTATGTACATGTTGTGCATGTGATGCTATCTACATGTGGTGTCGTGTACATGTCGTGCATGTGGTACAATGGACATGTGGTATTGTGTACACGTTTTACAGTGGTGAAATTTATGTGTGGTGTTGTGTACACATTGTGCAAGTGGTGTCATGTACATGTGATGTAGTGCACACATTGTGCCAGTGGTTGGAGTGTACAGGTGGTACTGTGTACATGTGGTACATATGGCACTGGTGTAGATGCATGTATTGTATGGTGTTGTATGAAGTGTGTGTATGTGTGTGATGCACACTATGTGTATGTACACATGGATGAGGAGAAGGCACATGATGTTTGTCTGGTGTGGCAACCAATCCAGAGTGCGTATGGAATAAAGACAAAGGTAGAAGCTAAGGATTGATGAGAAGATAAGTATCAACTTTTTATTTCAGTTTTATTACGCATGTGAATTATGACTATGGTATGTGATGATTATATGTGATATATGATTTGGATTTATGATGGTTGTGTTCTGAGCTGACCTGATGTGATATGTTTATAGATGATGTTTTGATCAAATAGTTAGTTTGAATTGTTGTGACAGGAAGAGAACATGATTGCAAGTGTACCTTATTGATGAACTACCAACGAGGTATGATTTGAGGTTATTTCAATTTATTTGAATCTAATGGAAATTATGTGCTTGGAACAAGAATGCATGAACATGCCTAGTTGGGTGGTTGAAATTGACTGAAAGAATCAACGACAATTGTGAAAGAAATTGGAACATTCAATAGTATGCTAGCAGACTACTTTAGGAGTAGGGCCATCATGGGACACTGGTACCCAATAGTGTCCATTGATTTCTATGAGCATGTTGTGGCCGATATGATGATTCTGAGGTAGGGATACGCCTTGGTTGTTTGATATTTCAATGTGAGGAAACCCTGTCAAGGGATGGATCACCCGGGATAGTGGATTTCAAGGAACTTGGAAGGTGAGTAATTGCACGGAAGGGGTGACTGGATTTCCTGAGGGATTGTGTAGCAGAGAAGGGAAGGTCACGGATATATTTGGTTTGGTCATTACCATTTCTAGATGGAATCATATGCACATTAGGAGTACACCCTAGAACAATTAGCCGGTAACTATTCGTTGCGAGGACAAGTGGCATGGGATTATAGCATTGGACAATGGATGGAGATTTGACTTTGCAGTGGATTCTAGACTTCAAGGAAAGGAAGTGAATCTTGGTACTACTTTGAGGGTGAAGGTGTGATCCTATGGATTCCCTTGTTGATTAATACAAGCATTGTATCCTTTTGTTTGCTGGTTTAGCAAATGTGCATATGCATATATGTGGTTATTGTAAATAGTGTAATGATATGTGTTATAAAGCTTTGGTATGCGGTATGTTGTCATGATGTTTTTATTTTGAGAATGTATTTCATTGTAAATACTGCAACGAGCTAAGTTATAAATCTCCATGGGTACTATTTTTTATTTTCATCGATTTCGCTAAGGTCTTGGTGTGGTTTAACAGTGAGGATGGTGTTCCCCAAGGGGGAGGTTCATGTAATAAAATTTAATAAGGTAAAAATAAGACCATGGGTAAGGGACACATATTCCAAGTTGAATGTTGGGAAAATATATCCTATTGGGCATCACTCAATGTGTGTTTCTGGCTAAGTAAATTGGCAAAGGCATTAAAAGACAAAGGCATTTTTGGCACATTTATTTATGAAAATAAAGGAAATTAGGAGAAATGAAGGTAAAAGGTCACACGTTGCACGTGAGGAGGAAATTGAAGAAAAATAATGGAAAATGAAGAAATTAGAGGCCTCATTGATAAGAAGGCTTCTAAGGATCATTTGGCAGGTTACTCAGTGCTAGGCGTGCTTAGTTTTAACCTTTTGTCAGTTCAAGTTTGGAGCTTGCTCATTAATCTCTCACTCTCTCTAACTCTTGGTGACTTAGAGTTTTCTTGGAGAAATCTAGCTTTGGATCAAGGGAGGAAAATCAAGCAAAGGGAAAGGAAGGAAAACAAGGATAAAGGAAAAGAAAGCAGGATCAAGAAACTTCGGCAGGAATACTTGCAGGTAACCTTTTTCATATGTGATTTCCTAGCTGGTTTGGAAATGCATGGACTTGCATGTTGGTGTATGGTTCTGTTGCTGTCAGTGACATGGTTTTACTGGGTTATGATAGTGGATTTCACCATAGCCTAACCTTTTTCCAGTTTCCATGATATGTTGGGATGTTATTTTTGTTTTTGAGCTTTAGTTTTCCTGATGGATTTCAGAATCTGAGGTAGAGCTGGTCTCAAGTTCCATTTCCAAATGCCTAGGAATCCCTTGACCGGTTTTGGCGGGATACACAATAAACCCTGAGGGAGAAGTCTCGGTTTAGGGCCTAGTGATCTGGGTTTGGATTGCGGTGAAGCCTAAGAGACTAGTCTTAGTGATCTGGTTTGGATTGCGATAAAGCCTGAGAGACAATGAGACAAAAAATTCCTCAAGGATCGTGATGGATTTTAGATGGCATTCCAAGTTTTGTTTGACTGTGATTGGAGAATTGATTTTGGTGTGATCACGGTTTGATGGGGGTGGAGGTGGTTTAACCTCTAGATTCTCTTGGTCATTCTTGATCTAGTTGTTCTATGAGATCCCACATTCATGCTTTGAATATGGCACAAGGGTGACTGGCTGAAAGAGAGATTTGGTTCAGCCATGTCTATGGTCGGGTGGTACGTGGAAGTCCCGAACCTGGTCAGATTTTCCTTTGATTAATAAAAGCTAAGTTCTATTAATTTTACATTGATTTATATGTGGATTTAATGGCCGTTATATCTATGATATTTATATGGATTTATGTTGGTTATAAGCATGGTTGAATGACTGGTTTATGTCATGGTCATTTCATATATTTAATTGTAACTATTAAATGGATGGATGCAAGACCTAATTGATGATGTAGTACGAAGGAGGTGATCCTTCTGGTTATGTTTCATAATTTCTTTAAGTCATTTATGCTCTTTCTTGTATCCTAGACCTGTAGGTTGCATTGAAGCCAAGTGTCTGACAGAATTTCAATGCCGATTAGGGATGCTCAAGCCTAGTCCGAAAGGTTATTTTTGATTCATCAACATTGCTATCATGTTTTTAATGAATTCTGGAAGTTACAACAAGTTTTGGGCAGAGGCTAGTATTATGGGCTAGAAAAGTGGATTAAATCCTGCGGTCACTCACACAAAACTAGCAATTTTTGTCCATAGACATTTGCAGGCATTCTTGTGAGAGAAAATTTGGATTTCTGGTCGCTCCCTTTCCCATAACATGAGAGAATCTATGGCCTAAGAGCTTCAGAATAAGAGTGGGACCTAGGGCCAGGCTACCTAAGTGGATGACTTGTCTCTTGAGGCTTCTGTTTATGATGTTGTATGAGTGTATGTGATGTTTCGTCAATTCCACTTCCTTAAGGTGACATAGGAGGTCGAATCTGATCATAATAGTATCTCTCCTCATGTTTACCTTTGTTGGCATGGTTGATTTGGGTAGACCTGGGAAGGGGTGTTACCGAGTGGTATCAGAGCATGGTTCCACTCTCCTTGGGTGAATGTGTTGGTCATTAATGCATGTCAATTGCATGTGTGTCTCTTACACTTGCATTCCATGTGATTATTTCATTTGCTAATGATTGATCATTGTTGTAGTAAGGTTGTCATGAGGAACATGATGTTGATTTTATGGAATGCATCGTGAGGAGTGTATGATTGGTTACATGAGTATATGCAGCTTAATTACATCCTTGTATGTTGGGTTGCAATCTTGGTTAATTGATTACATGCATCAGTCTTGTAGGTTGATTACAAGAATTGATCACTTATGCTCGACTACATGCGGTTATGTGTATGTGTAGTTGATTAGGCATTGCTTATGTAGGTGGATAACTGCATGAGGCAATGTGTATAGTGGAGTAATGGTATTTTTCATGCATGAGGTCATGGTTTGTGAAGTTGATATGGTCATGCATTGATGACTAGACTCTAGCTAGAAGGATGTGAAGATGGTTTGGTACTGAGGTGTTATATGTCTATATGTAGTTTTCATGCATGTATGGTCTTGGTTGTAGTTATGCATGAATAGTAGGTCAAACATGCTTTTCATGGTATGCAATCTAAGTCATCAGGGTGATGTTGGTATGTTATGATGCTAATGTGTTGGTTGAGATAGAGCAGGAGATGCAGATCATCATAATGGGGTTGTAGCATTGGAGTTTGGGATAAGAGCATATCATCATACATGTATTGTATGTTTGGAATGCAGGTATGTAAGTTAAGAATTATTATATGCATTAGGTTTATATACATTAGGTTTATGCACATGTATTTCGATGTTATGGTTACATTCATGATAGATGTTAGTTGATTAGTATAGTTATATGCACATGTGTCGGATAGTCAAGAATGGTAGTAAACTATGGTTGTATGCATTGCTATTGTTTCTTTAGGTTAGATAACTTAAGGATTATGTTATATGTTGTTGATGAAATATCTTATAGGTTAACTTATGGTTGTTAAATGATAGTTAGCTTGATGATTAGGGTTATATCATTTATCCCTTTATGTTATAGGTACCACACTAAGTTGGATTGGCTTATGTAGATGGTTATGGTTATGATATTCAGGTATGAGCCAACATATTTTTGATATGGTGTTGTACTAATCTATAACGATCGTTCATATGTGATTGCTATGCATAAATTATAATTGTTTATGAGTTAGGATGTGAACATGTTAGCTAGTGATTGTTATGGATATCGTGATCTTATTGATTTTTAAGCGGATGTGTTGAGAAGTTATTTCATGCTAAATAACTTGATTTTGGAGACAAGATAGTCTCCCTTGAGATACAATAAGGTATGAGTTTTATTATATCATATATTTTGTGCTTCACTATTTGATCATGTCTTCTAGTTAGTTTATTTAACATGGCATGTTGCAAGTTGGTTGAATGTTTGATGAATTGCATAGTATGAGTATGTGTTCAAATGATTATGTTTTAAGGTGATTGTACTAACATATATGTGTTGAGACAGTTGATATGTACTTGAATGTAGTCGATAGTTGTAGCATTATGTCTAATGATTATGAGTTGACTATGTATTATGACATGATTGTTTGTAAAAGTTGTTTTCAAATTGATAGATATGATTGTCTTGATATTTGGAACATGTGGTTGACATGTGTGAGCAGTTTTAGGAAACATGCTTGGTATTAACATGACCAGGTAATAATTGATGTGTTTATATAACTAACAGTTGGGTGATGTGACAATACATAGTAAGCCTTGATTGTAACAAGGTAGAAAGGTAAAAGGAAGGAATTTGACAAGAATTCATTTCGCTATGTTTGGAAACCCTAATTCTAAATGAATGAGTGCTTTGCATACAGGGGGTCTCCTTAAACTTAATTTTGTTGAAATTATGTGGATATGTGCTAGATTCATGAACATGTAATGGACATGTATATTAGCTAGTCTCTAGTTACATGTGGATCTAACAAGATAATTTGAGTCCCTTGAGTGATGCCATGGATGTGTTCAGTTGGAAGGTAGAAAGCTTGGCACAAAAGGATAAGGTAATTGATGTATTTTTATGTTTATTTATGCACTGACATTATGTGTTTATGGCAACATGATGCATGAAGTTGCATGGAAAGGGAGATTTCCATGAATGTTGAAGAAGGATCAGGTTGAGATTTTCTTGGGAACCACGGGGATGGAGTCATGGTGTTGTAGGTTTTAACCCCATACATAAATTACCTGCATATGAATTCTAAAAACCATAAAATAAACAATGGCGAGAGCATAAAACATGAAACATATATACATAGAGATTTTCCCTTGGATCCAAAAACTAGGACTGCCATATTGATTTTTCATTATATTCCTTTCAATGTTACAATACATATATATACATGTCGAAGCATCCATAAATCCTAATCCATTAACCCTAGATTAGAACATAAACATAGTTCCCTTGATAGGATCTACAAAATACCATGGATAGAAATCCATCATGCCCAAAACCATGTGCGAAATCCATGGACAAAACCATAGGTACGTCCTCCCAACTAATATAGGGTCCAATTTTTTTTTTCCTGGGGCGCTACCCTAGAGCCCATGTAGGGGGGGAAACCACCCCCCCTGTGACCCCCCTGCTACACCTAGCACAATGTACAAGGGGGCTACCACCCCCCCTCTGACCCCCCCCATACATGGGGTAGTCATGGAAAGAATATAACACACACCCAACATTCTCCCACTTGTTTTTTTCTTTCCATAGGGGGGCACAAGAGATCTTAGTCATTCGTCCAACCCCACAACACCCTTTTTTACTCTACAACAAGAGAAATTCTCAGTGCTCACAAAATTTTTCAATGCATCTGCAATATTCTTCAAAGTTCCACCCTTTACCAACAACACCTTTTTGTCCTCAACCATATCCCTCACAAAGTGATACTGAACATCGATGTGCTTTGTCTTTGAATGATAAGTAGGGTTCTTTGCCAAGAAAATTACACTTTGGCTGTGAAAGTCTATCCTTATAGGTTGTTGTACTAACCCCATACTTGAACACAATATATGCAACAAAACTGCTTCCTTGCTTGGATGAGTTGCTCCCATGTATTCTGCCTGTCTAGTTGAAAGTGCCACTCCATTCTACCTCTTGCTCATCTAACTGACTGCACCTCCAAATATTTTAAACACATACCCACTTGTAGATCTTCTCTGATCCGGATCTACAACCCAATCTGCATAAAGAAAGACATAGATATCCAAAACTCTGTCCAATCCTAGTCTTCCTTGGTAGCACAAACCATAATCACTAGTGCCACGCAAATACCTGAAAACCTGCTTCACTATTGTCCAATGTTCCTTCACTGGTTTTGACATAAACTTGATCAATACTCCCACTGAATGTGTAATGTATGCTCTAGTACAAACCATCGCATACATTAGGCTATCGACTGCACTCGCATATGGAACACGGGACATGTCCTCTTCCTCTTCTTGTGTCTTGGGACACTGTTCATTAGATAAATTTACACCTACACGAATAGGAACATTCACCGGTTTACTATCCTGCATATTAAACCTATGAAGTATTGCCTTGACATACTTCCTCTGGTTTAACCAGAGCTTCCTCTTTGCCCGATCTCATTGAATTTCCATATGGTGCTATGTACATATGGTGTTATGTGCATGATTGTACAAGTGGTTTTGTGAGCATGTGGTGCCATGTGCATGTTGTTCATGTGGCGCTGTTAGCATGTGGTGCTATGTACATGTCATTCATGTGATGCTATGTACATGTGGTGTCGTGTACATGTCGTGCATGTGGTACGATGGACATGTGGTATTATGTACACATTGTACAATGGTGCAATTTACATGTGGTTCTGTGTACACATTGTGTATGTGGTAGTGTGTACATGTGATGTAGTGTACATGTTGTGCCAGTGGTTGGAGTGTACAGGTGGTACTATGTACATGTGATACATATGGGACTGGTGTAGATGCATGTATTTCATGGTGTTGTATGAAGTGTGTATCCATATGTGTGTGATGCACACTATGTGTATGTACACATGGTTGAGGAGAAGGCACATGGTGTTTGTCTGGCGTGGCAATCAATCCAGAGTGCATATGGAATAAAGAAAAAGGTAGAAGCTAAGGATTAATGAGAGGATAAGTATCAACATTTTATTTCGGCTTTATTATGCATGTGAATTATGACCATGGTATGTGATTTATGATTTGGATTTATGACGGTTGTGTTATGAGCTAACCTGATGTGATATGTTTATAGATGATGTTTTGATCAAATAGTTAGTTTGACTTATTGTGATAGGAAGCGGACATGATTGCAAGTGTACCTTATTGACGAGCTACCAATGAGGTATGGTTTGAGGTTATTTCAATTTATTTGAATCTAATGGAAATTATGTGCTTGGAACAAGAATGCATGAACATGCCTAGTTGGGTGGTGTAAATAGTACTGAAAGAATCGGCAACAACAGTGAAAGAAATTGGAACATTCAATAGTATGCTGCCAGAGTACTTTAGGAGTAGGGCCATCATGGGACACTAGTACCCAATAGTGTCCATTGATTTCCATGAGCATGCTGTGACCGATATGATGGTTTTGAGGCAAGTATATGCCTTGGTTGTTTGATCTTCCAATGCGAGGAAGCCTTGTCAAGGGATGGATCACTTGGGATAGGGGATTTCCAGGAACTTGGAAGGTGAATGACTGCACGGAAGGGGGTGGCCGGATTTCCCGAGGAATTGTGTAGCAGAGAAGGGAAGGTCATGGATATATTTGTTTTGGTCATTAGAATTACTAGATGGAATCATATGCACATTAGGAGTATGCCTTGGAATAATGAGTCGACAAATATTCACTGCAAGGACAAGTGGCGTGGGATTATAGTGTTGGACATCAGATGGAGATTTGACTTTGCAGTGGATTCTAGACTTCCAAGGAAGGAGGTGAATCTTGGTACTACTTTGAGGGTGGAGGTGTGATCATATGGATTCCATTTTTGATTGATACAAGCATTGTATCCTTTTATTTGCTGGTTTAGAAAATGTGCATATGCATATATGTGGTTATTGTAAATAGCATAATGATATGTGTTATAAAGCTCCAGTAAGCGGTATGTTGTCATGATGTTTTTCTTTTGAGGGTGTATTTCGTTGTAAATACTGCAACGAGCTAAGTTATAAATCTCCATAGGCAGTATTTTTTTTTCAATGATTTTGCTGAGGTCTTGGTGTGGTTTAACACCGAGGATGGTGTTCCCCAAGGGGGAGGGTTTTGTAATAGTCGTGGTGAAAATTTCAAGTAATAAAATTCAATAAAGGAAAAATAAGACCATGGGTAAGGGACACGTATTCCAAGTTGAATTTTGGGTAAAGATATTCTATTGGGCATCACTGGATGTGTGTTTTTGGCTAAGGAAATTGACAAGGGCAAAGACATTAAAAGACAAACGCATTAAATGGAGAAAAGGGCATTTTGGCACATTTATTTATGAAAATAAAGGAAATTAGGAGAAATGAATGTAAAAGGTCATAGGTTACATGTGAGGAGGAAATTGAAGGAAAATAATGGAAAATGAAGAAATTAGAGGCCTCATTCATAAAAAGGCTTCTAAGGATCAGTTGGCAAGTTACTCAGTGTTAGGCTTGCCCAGTTTTAACCTTTTGTTAGGTCAAGTTTAGAACTCTCTCATTATTCTCTCACTCTCACTCACTCTTGGTCACTTAGAGTTTTCTTGGAGAACTATAACTTTGGATCAAGGGAGGAAAAGCAAGCAAAGGGAAAGGGAGGAAAACAAGGATCAAATAAAGGAAATCAGGATCAAGCAACTTCAAGAGGAATACTTGCACGTAACCTTTTTCATATTTGCTTTCCTAGTTGGTTTGGACATGCATGGATTTTCATGTTGGTGTATGGTTCTATTATTGTCGGTGGCATGGTTTTGCTAGGTTATGATAGTGGATTTCACCCTAACCTAACCTTTTTCCAATTTCCATGGTATTTTGGGATGTTATTTCAGTTTTTGAGCTTTGGCTTTCCCGATAGATTTCAAAATCTGAGGCAGAGGTGATCTCAAGTTCCATTCCCAAAGGCCTAGGAATCCCTTGACCATTTTTGGCAAGATACAAAGTAAATCTTGAGGTAGAAGTCTCGATTTAGGGCCTAGTGATCTGGGTTTGGATTTTGGTAAAGCCTGAGAGATTGGTTTCGGTTTAGGGCCTAGTGATTCGGTTTGGATTGCAATAAAGCCTGAGAGACAATGAGACAAAAAATTCCTCAAGGATAGTAATGGATTTCGAATGGCATTCCTAGTTATGTTTGATTATGATTGGAGCATCGGTTTTGGTGTGATCACAGTTTGATGAGGGTGGAGGTGGTTTAACCTCTAGATTCCCTCGTTTGTTCTTGAATTGGTTGTTTTATGAGACCCCACATTCATGCTTAGAATATGGAATGGGGGTGACTGGCTGAAAGAGAGATTTGGTTCAGCCATGTCTATGGCCAGGTGGTATGTGGAAGTCCCAAACCTAGTCGGATTTTCCTTTGATTAATAAAAGCTAAGTTCTCTTACTTTTGCACTGATTTATATGTGGATTTAATGGTTGTTATATCTATGATATTTATATGCTTTTATGCTAGTTATAAGCATGGTTGAATGACTAGTTTATGTCATGGTTATTTCATATATTTACTTGTAACTATTAAATGGATGGACGCAAGACCTAATTGATGATGTAGTAGTTCAATGGAGAAGGAGGTGATCCTTCTGATTATGTTTCATAAGTTCTTTCAATCATTTATGCTTTGTCCTGTATCTTAGACCTATAGGTTGCATTGATGCCAAGTGTTTGATAGAATGTCAGTCTCAGTTGGGGATGCTCAGGCCTAGTCCTGAGGGTGATTTTTGATTGATCAACATTGTTATCACATTTTTAATGAATTCTAGAAGTTACAATAAGTTCTGGGTAGAGGCCAGGATTTTGGGCTAGAAAAGTGATTTAAATCACGAGGTTGCTGGCACAGAACTAGCAAGTTTGGTCCACAGTCACTGGTAGGCAGGCCTATGAGAGCGACTTTGGGTTTTTGGTCACTCCCTTGACCATAGCATGAGAACGACTATAGCTTGAGAGCTGCATAATAGCAGTGGGATTGAGGGAGAGGTTGTATGAGTGGCTGACTTACCTCCTGAGGGTTCTGTTGATGACATTGGATGATTGTATGTGATGTTCCATTGATTCCACTTCCTTAAGATGACATATGAGGTCAAATATGATCACAGTAGCATCTCTCCTCATGTTTACCTCGGTTGGCATGGTTACTTTGGGTAGACCTAGTAGGGGGTGTTACAAACAACTTTAGGGATTAATAAATAAGTTTCCTTCACAAAACATTATCAAGGATATTGTAGATGCCTTAAATATTTATTTAGGTCCAAAAGCATGGAATTCATCTTGATATCACTTTAAGGGGTCTAAAACACAAACCTACTACTAAAAACCACCTACTTGAACTAATATCCCCAATCATAAGCCAAGTAAATCCATAACAGACCATGTGTCATTGTTCAAAGTATCCTTCTTGGCTTGGATGAATAAAAGGTTCCTTTATGGAATAATATGCACCTTTCCTTCTTTTTTCATGTCAAGGGCCTTAAGACCCATGCCTAAGGTGACATTAATATCCATAGACACTTTGATGCATCTAGATCAAGTGCTGCCATAAATGCATATAAGCATTATTTAGGACCTAATGAATGAAATGCTTCATTATATCATTTCTAAATTCTTGTGACACATGTTTACTACAAAAAACCACCTAACGACATTCAAATCCCTAATGATAGTCTACTAATACCGTGAGGAGGCCATTCGTGGGGATTTGTTGCATCCCTATTAGCCCTGGATGGTTTAAAACTTCCATTATATCCTAATTTTGATGTCTCCTCTCTTGACCATGTACAATGCCTCAAGATCTAGCTAACATTATTGGTCCTAAATTCCTAAAATCATTTTTTAGGCCTTAAGGCTAGTGCTTCCTTCCCCCATCAAAATTCAAGGCATTGTGACCCAAATCTAGTGGTAAAATCCTTATAATATAGCTTATATACCATCTTTAGAGACAAATATCACATAGAAATATCATATGTTATTTTTTGATTCCTCATTCATGTCCTCTCAACCTTAGACAATACCATTAAGTATTTAGTCTTGAGTTTCCTCCCACAACCATGCTTAAGGAAATGAGACTCCTATCTTGAAGTGATGGAAATGTCAAAACTAAGAGAGAGATTATATGCTCATGACATTTTACATGGTGCTTCAAGGTAAATGTTCTTGGATATGGATGCCTGAAACCTTGCTTTAGGTTCTAAGGCTCAAGTTTCATCAATTAACCATGTCAATTTCCCCATGACTTGTTGTTCCTCAAAATACTCTATTGGTGTCATTATTGCAACTGAAAGGAAAAATATCCCATAGATAGATAGTTTGTGGTGGTTTGAGGAATCAATGATGGCTCTTGAGCCCTAGAAGCAAATTTTTATGCCTATTGATCAATTTACATCACTTGACCCTCTTCCATGTCTTTATATCAATAATTATTTCTCCAAAAACCCTAATGGTACTAATGTGGCCCTTTAAAAGGTGAATATACACTTCGGATGTTGTGTGTGGGTTTAAGGTGTTTCTATTTGCCTTAGTTTAATGAAATCGTCCTAAAAGGCATAAAAAATAGGTATAATCCTAGAACCATTTTAAGGAATCTTTTACTTATAAATTGTGCTAAAATATTGTAAGGGTTCACATAAGTCTACATGAAGGCTAAACATCCCACCTAGAGGTCATGTGCTTTTATTGCATCTTCATTGAACTATAAATTTAATTTATGTCCTAAGACTTGGGTTTTCAACTTAACAATATTCAAGACACTAAGGCCATACCTAGCTCTAAAAAAGTCGTAATTTCATCAATATACCCACTTAGGAAATCTTGATATTGTAAAGAGGTCATGTGCAATGTATCAAGGTGTCATTTTTGGACCTTGATTCTTAGAGAATTCCTTGATGATATAAGTATTTGGTTACTCATTTAATTATCTATAGGATCCAAATACTAATGTACATAGTATCAAAAATCCTTTAATGACATCCATATAACTAGTCAAAGGAAGGGATAACCTTGAGAGGTTATTCGATGGAGGTTTAAGATTCCTTTTATAGTGATGTGTTCTGAAAGGATTACTTTGTGGTTAAATCACTAAGTTTCCTCCTATGACTATATCGAGGTCCTTATAACACAAAAATAATGCTTAAAATATGCCAAAGATGCAAGTATTGTTACTAGGAAGACAATGATTTCCATGAGATGTCAAGTCTGGTGGTTCTAGGTGTTGGTATAGGGACCTTGATACTTAGAAGAAATTTCTATGGCCTAAAGCCAAATTTCCCCTCCCTCACCATGTTAAGGACCTTAGTAGCTAGACATAATGCTCAAATCCTCTAATGACATTGATAACCCCCTAATAAAGGGTATACATTAGGCAAGGATTTCATATCTAAAAGCATGCATGTGCTCTTAAAAATATTTGTGCATCCCTAAAATATTTTGCATGATTTTAAAAGTGAGTGAGCATTTCTAAAAGCATGCATATGATTTTAGAAGTGTGGACCAATTATTAAATATGAAAACATATTACTAATAATAAACATATGTCTTTAGGACCATGTTTGTCATTTTAAGAATGCACATGGATTCTTATAATGTCTAAGCTAGTAAACATGTGTGGTAGTTAAAGGAGTTTTGAGGTGATAAGATTAGGAACACAAGAATTTCTAAGAATGTGCACATGTGCTCATGTGAGCACATTCCTACGTAACCCATTACCACCTTTTTGACCATCAACATTTTTTGAGATCCCAAATACTCTTAGGGTTTATGGACAATGCACATAGGCCCTATAAAGAGAACCTTTAGCACATATAACTATAAAATGGGCACCATTATGAGGTTCTAACCATTAAATATTGTCTTGAGGGCCATTTAAACTAGAATTTTATCATAAGAGTGTCATATGCATAATATTTAAAGGTTTTACCCATGTGTGACTTTGAAGACCCTCTCATGGCATTGGGAGTAAAATAAATGGTTCTAAATATCAACATGCCATTTTTACTCTTTTGAAAATAAAAAGAGTAGAGAAATTTCAAGTTTTAATAGGGAAGATGTTGGTCCCTCTTATATCTTTTTGATACTCCAAAAAGTAAAAGTTTAACATAGAATGTTATGACAAATTGTCATCCTTATAGGGATAAATTTGTAAGGTGTCTATATTTTGGATTTATATATACTCTTAAATAAGTGTGCAAAGTGGACACCTCTATCTTGGAGCTTGGTAGATTGGATCTCTTTCTTGGAACTTGGTAGATTGGAGTTAAGATGGTTCTTGTAACATAACAAATTGAATTGAATATATTATTACTTTTATTGTTGGTTTTATTACATTTATTTTCTTATTATCTACTTTATGTTTATTATTGTTATTTTTTGATATAACACTTCATTAAAACATCTTTCTCATATTAAACTTTATAATACCAATCTCAATGACTTAAAACACTTTTATCTAATTCTAAAATTTAGGAAAATTAAATAAATATAATATTTTCTTTAATTTCCAAAATCATATATTAAATATCTAATTTATAATAAGTATTTAAATAATCTAAATTTAATACATATTTCAAACCTAATTTTATTAAAAAATTATTATTATTATTAATTATTATTATTATTTAAATTAATATAAAAAACTATTTGTCTCTTCTTTTTTGAAATTATTCAAAACAAAACATATCCTAAATGCATGAATTTTCTTATCATAGATAATAAAATATGAGTAAACATGCATTAATCTAAATGTTTTAACTTTTGTAATGGTTTAGTCAAATAAAAACCTTATCTTAAATTATTTTCACAAGTACTTAAAAATCATCTCTCTCCACATATTCAAATATATAATGCTATTCCGTTTATTGAAATTCTCATTTTTGACAATTTATTATCAATATATTTAAAAATAAAAAGCTCATCTTTCTAAAACTTTCTAGGCTAATGGGTACTAGTCCACCCAAAGTCACATAGCTTTCCATCTTTCTCATATCAACTCAATAGACTTTCTCTCCTCTTCCCCACTTTAAAATGAATTTTCCTTTCCTATATTCAAGTCATTGTGCTAACTACTGTAACAATATGTGAAATAATGAAGAAAAACAAAGAAACTCAACATAATAACCAAGACAAGAAACTAAATTGGATTGGAATTTTTTATTCAACAATGATTCTCTGCTCATTACATTTCATGGGCATTTGTTAGTTTTATATCATCGACCGTCGTTACATAACTGATATTTCGGTATAAAACTGCCTAGTTACATTTTACCCAAAATTACTAATTCGTTGTCAAACTAACAAACTCCACCTTGACAACAATTTTCCTAATCCCTTGCCCATGCCCATTCATCATCTTTTCTACAAGCCAAGAGAAGTTAAACATCACCGCAGCTTCTCTACTGTAACTGGCTTTGTGAATATGTCTGCACAATTCTCTCGTGTATGGACCTTTTGAAGAGCTACTTTTCCGCCATCGATCACATGTCTTAGAAAATGATACCTTACATCAATGTGCTTGGTTTTGCTATGATAGGCAGGGTTTGTAGCCAAGTGAATAGCACTTTGACTTTCACAAAGTACATTCACTTTCTCCTGCGTTCTTCCAATTTCATCGAGCAGACCCTTTAACCAGATTGCTTCTTTACTGGCATCTGAAGCAGTAATATATTTGGCTTCGGTAGTGGACAATGCAACTGTTTATTGAAGCTTTGACATCCAACTAATTGCTCCACCTGCAAGAGTAAAGACATAACCTGTAGTAGATCTTCTTTTGTCCAAATCACCTGCATAGTCAACATCTACATATCCGCAGACTCATCCTTCACTACCATTAAAGACGATGCAATGATCACTTGTGCCTCTTAGATATCGAAGCACCCATTTCACTGCTTGCAAATGTTCTTTACCTGGATTTGCCATGAACCTACTGACAACTCCAAATGCATGTGAAATGTCAGGCCTTGTAGATACCATCGCATACATTAAGTTGCCTACAACATTTGCATATGGTACATGAGACATATACTGCTTTTCTTCATCATCTCTAGGACTAAAAACCGAAGAAATCTTAAAATGGGAAGCTAGTGGAACATTAACAGGTTTCACATTGTTCATAGAGAACTTTTCAAGTAATTTCTCCACATACTTCTGCTGTGATAACCAAAGCTTACCATTTTTCCTGTCTCTGTGTATCTCCATGCCCAAGATATGTTTTGCTGCTCCAAGATCCTTCATATCAAACGTCCTAGAGAGTTGAGCCTTTAACCT